>JAENPR010001424.1:0-155342 GCA_018135685.1 Themeda triandra
AAAAGCAAAAGGTATGAGTTCTGTCTTCCTCATCTTTTAATACGTTACACGGCGATGCTTCCTTCTAAGACATACCAAACCTTGCTTATACAGATCTAAGATCCAGTCTTCCAGTCAGCGACCCAGGGCCCGAGGTTACCGCTCTGCAAGGGATGCCGACCACAACTGACAACCTGGTATGCTGCCTGCCGTTTTACGGACAGCCTCTACCGCTACGGTACATTAATCTTTTGAGCAGCCGCTACTGAGCTGGAAAGGTGTTAGGGTACCTTTTGTATCTATGGAGATATTATGACAAGATCCACGGCTCCTGCTACCTAATTCAGGTGGACCCTCTGGTCCAATGTACTAGGACATGTAGTGTGCAGAGACTATATTACCCTGTATCTTCCATCAAACTGCTGTGATTAAAAAAAGGCTGCCAAACTGTGTAAGGCGATTAGTTACCCACGCCGGTCTACTTTGCTTGCATTCACAGATTGAGCCCACTCAAATAAACACGAAAGGCCCAACTGCTAAGTTCAACACGAAGAAAACAAATCGTTGGTTTCTTTCTGCCGGCCCACAGCCCTTCGATCAGGCCCAGTGGTGGCCCATACTACGACGAGGCCATTAGGCAATAAAGGCCCACCACCCTACGTTCTCCTTGGCCAGCAGCAGGCCAGCAGCGCAGCACACTTCTTCTTCCTCACACTCCACCAGCGTGTTCTTCATCCTCAGGGCCACCAACATCGCCGTCACCAAACCCTAGCCAACATCCCCGCTTCGACTGCTGTGCCGCCGCACCTACCACGGGCCGGAGACGTCCTCGACGCACCAGGTCGACGCCGCCAACACGGATCTACAGCGCCGCCTCCACTGCATCACCGTCGAGGTACGATTTCAAGATCTGGCCGCCGCCAGCACGCCGCGGTTTCGTGTGCAGATCCGTGCTGATTGCTCTCTTGCAACACTAGGCGCCCAACAATTATACCTTGATTGGAGAAAGCAAGGCTTTATACCCAAAACAAAGAACCTAGCTTTCACTACCTGATAGAAATAAGGCTCTTTTCTGTGTTGACTCAACGATACCAATAGGTTATTCTCCATCTTGCACTTCTCGGAAGAAACATCAGTACGGCTCCTAATTTTGTCTTGCTCATACTACCTTACGCCCACCACGCAGTCCACCTTGTCGTACCTTAGTTTTCTGTCAAAACAACAACACAGGCTGTCAAAATCACAGATTGACCCTAGGCACAGCTTATATCCTTTGTTTAGACATAGTATATATGACTTCATTGTACATACATTCACTTACATAATGCTACCTGTATACTGATTATAGCTCAGCATTATGGGAGATTTCTGCTGCCCCAACCTGACAGTCATCAACGAGTCCGACGTCGACCTCAACCGCTGTGGCATACTAGGTCGTGCAACCATTGCCAAGGTTTCACCAGAGGCACGCCATGCTGTACACTACCAAAGTCTACAGGAAGCAATCCACGAACAGACTGACATCTACATCGAGCTTCAAAACATCTGTGAGTATGGCGCGGACTTTCTCATCATCTCCGAATCAGCTAGCATGGCAACCTACCTTATGAACAAAATATATCTTTACATTGAAAAACACACGATCCCTCTTCTGCCATGGACAACTGACTATGGAGCAGCAATCCTGCCCCTCCACACATCGACAACCACTCAGAGCCAAGCTTCAGCTTTCCATCAAACCCATCAGCAGCCACAGAAGCTCCAAATTGAAATCTTTGGACTCCCCCCCCACCTTCGCTATCCTGAAATAGTTAACAAACTGTTTGCTGCCATCGGGCCTGTCAAAGATCTCAGCTTCAAACAATACAATCTGTCATGCTCCTTCCGAACAAAAACCTGTCCATCTTTTGTGCCTAGCACAGCACACATAGGTATTAAAAAAAAATGCCTGCCGGTGATTTCATCAGCCTATGGCCACTCACCTATGAATATGCCACACGAGAGATGCTCAGTCCTTATCCGGAACACCCGAGTCCAGATACTTCATCAGAGGAAGATTTCATTGACGGTACAACCATGCACCTACAGCTTATCCTACACACTTACAGACAGCAAATACATGCTAATTCTTGCCGAACATGCAGAGGAGGAAAACCTTGACGACGATGATCGATACTGGCTACGCCGTCAGCGCTACGGAGATGAAGGTATTTTGCCAAAACATCTCCTGCTAAAATATTACAGCCCACATTAACATGAACCTCATTTACATTCTAACGAACGGCTCTTACAACAACGCAGATGACTACTGAATGCTTCCTTGCCCACAAACATGCAGGAAGACCAACCTACAACAAAAATAATCTCAAGACTGCCTACCACCTTGCAGTACCTACACACAGTCTGCAGTTGCAGTACCCTACACTCAATGTGCCTGTAATATCACAATGTAACATTCCACTACGTATTTGCCTTCTCTACGAACATGCCTGTAATATATGCCAGTTTGCCTGTAATATATGCCACAACAATCAGCTTGAGTATTGCTTCTCTCTGTATTACCTTTCACCAGGCGCGCAGGTGCGCGCCCCTCCACTAGTACTATATACGCACGCAAAGGACCAGCAGCTCTTGATCATTGTACTACGGTTGCGCCGTGCGCGGCCGCGGTGCATTGCACACGGCGCAAAAGCCCGCCGTGAAAGCCGCCCCTGCTCCTGCTGCAGGCTGCAAACGGGTACCCTGTACGGCTACCGCCGGGCCACGCCACGCCACGCGCGTCGCCTGCAGTGCTGGGGGCCCTCTTTCTACATGAACATGAGTACTCCCTCCGTGGAAAAAACGCAATTTTTTGACTTTACTTTTCCTATTTGACCATTCATTTTATTTAAATTTTTTATATAAATACTAAAATAAATTATTCATTTTGAAAATATCTCTGGTAATAAAATAATTCATAACAAAATAAATAATATTTTTTTATTTTTTTCAAATAAGACGAAGCGGTCGAATAGGAAAAGTAGAAATCAAAAATTGCGTTTTTTTGTGGGACGGAGGGAGTATAGTTCGTCACCTAACAATAGCGCACGCGGACGCGCGCCGCGCGCCTCGGTTGCTCCCGATGATGACCACCTGTGTGTTCCCTTGGGGCGTGGGAGTGGAACAGTGGAGCATCCTGCAGGCACTCGGCAGCGCCTCTCGCTCGGCAGCTAGTCACTCATGTTGCTGTTGACGCGTTGCTGTTGATGCGTCTGTGGGGAGCATGCGGTGGCGTCACTGCGTCAGACGGGCAGATGCTGAGGCCGCCTGTGGGCAGTTGGGCAAACTCTCTGCTCTGATGGATCTCTGCTCGCATTGCATTGCGTTTGCATGCATGCCATATTGCCAGAATGCTGTGGCCTGTGGCACTTGCAGCAGTATAGTATAGGCGCATTTTCCATGCAGCACGAACTAGTGAGGTCTGATAAGTGATAAGGCTGTGCCCTGGTCCCTTTGCCTATTGTCCGTTTATCGTGTCGTGCCCAAAGGGCTGGGCGCATGTCGCTTGATCAGTTGATCATCGACGGCTGGGCGCGTATCGTGGAAAAAGTTCAGGTTGTCCGGTCGCTGTCTCGCTAGCTAGCTAGGTGCGTCCATAAAACTGTTCTCTGCGCTGAGCCGCCGCTGACCAGCAACAGTGAGATATTATGTGTCATTTCCAACGGATTGGAGCCACCAGTCGTGCAGCGATCAAGGCTGCAAGTGTCGCGCCCAGGGCATGGGCGGACCGGCCCCGGCCCCCGGCTGCCGCGCTCAGCGCTCTGGTCGCTGGCACGTCCATCCCCGTGCAGTGCAGCGCACGTCCATCCCCGTGCAGTGCAGCGGTCTGGACGGGTCACCGAGTGGGAGGACCGCCGCCGTGGGTGGAGCTGGAGGCGCGTGCGCGGCACGGAGCGCGAGACGGACGGCCGCGGCCGGGCGGCGGCGATGGTGCGAACAAGCCGCGTTGCGTTGCAATCAGAGACCGACGAAAGTGACCAGCATGGACTAGGGACGGACGGTCTTCCGAGCCCGGCCGTGGACGTGGCTGACTGCAAACGTTGACACTTTGACAAGAGCACACGGGCGTGAGCTAGCTAGACAGGAACAGTGAAAAGACAGCGGTGGACTGGCGATTCCAAGTCCATCCCGGTTCATGCTTTTGTGAAGGAACATCCGGGTTCATGTTAAGTGAGTGAGCTGAGTTGTATTGGGAGTTGGGAGTGGCGATTATATTCCAAGTCCAACCCGGAGAAAGAAGTCGTCGGCGGCTGGGCTGTTTGACCCGCACATTCTCTATCTTGTTTCTGGAAACAAAAGGTTGACTGGAGTAGCTTCTGCTCAGGCTCGGCGTTCTTGGTGATCTTTGTTGCCGTCCTTATCGCCGTCGATCTCGCCGAGTGGCACCTAGCGCAATGATATATGGATCAGTGATTCACTCATCAGTGGAGAAGCCTGTCACGGTCGTGACCAAATCCAAGCCACAACCCGTCGCGTCGCGTCTACGCGTCGCGTCGCATTTACCCACCATAGCCACGTCCGTCCCTTTTACAAGTCGTTCTGGTGCGCCCGAGCACCGACGGAACATCTCAGACGAGTCAGCGTCCACGTATATAGGCCATGGCCCAGAACGAAGCGACCAGCAGTCCAGCACCAACACCAGAAACGCCTCTGCCGCACATTGGGTTGGACCGGACCACACAGGCGCAATATACCGCTGCAGCAGCAGTCCAGCAGAAGCACAATTTATATGACCCATAGCCCACCGGACGTCGGGCTCGTCGGTCTTATGTTATGACCAGCGCCCATCATCTTCATCTCGATGCCAACGACTCCAAAATTTTAGTCTGCTAAAGCCTACAGAATCATGGGCATTCACACCTCCAAGGTGGATCATAACACAGCATTGAGTTCAAATTTTCGGATGCCCATATAAGAAGAAAAAGAAGCTGCCATGATGAATCGTGGAGTGGAAACTGCGAGCGATTCCCAGCAAAAATAGACTTCCAGCATGGTCAATTTGGACAGGAAAAAACACAGCATGTGAGATGCACCTGAGCAACTTGATTTTGCATCCTCCCTCCTGATGTCTACATCCATTTGTTCATGGATGTCACTAGCGGTGAACAGATCTGCCAGTCAAAGAAAATAAAGCTCCAGGTGGGAAGACATTCAACAGGCTGATGGGAACACAATAGCAAAAAGCTCGTCAGGACAAAATCATTCGCACACACGTATTAGTCATTAAGTAGAAAGAAAACCCAGTGGTTGTGCCACGTTTTAATGATTGGTCAATCGTGATCGAGTTCCGAGGTAGGAGAAGTGGGGTCACCAAATTATCCTTATGCTAAATTCGATACAGTACAAAAAGACAAAATAAATAAACTGATGAAAACTAGAATGTCGTTATCTTCGTTGAAGCTTCTCCATCTTTTTTCTATGTAATGTTCACTTGAGTGTGTATTTCCTCACTCGGCCTTCCGAGCCTTCGCCTTCCTTGCTGGCTTGATAACATTGCCCAGCAGGAGACACACAATGGGAACAATTGTGCCAACATAATATACGCTCCGGTAGGACTCAAGGTTTCTTTGAAGCTCAGTACCTTCAGAGAGAAAAATGAGTGTATATTAATAATCACACTGTTAGGTAAAAGGAATTTGAGACATCTATTCCACGTTGTAGTGGAGGCAGACACGTGAAACTAAAACTACATTAAATAGAACATTATTTAACAGTGATCCATATTTCTTAACATGTTCCTTTTCCCCCACTCTGCTAACGACCATTCCATCATCTATAAAGGCAAAGCATACAGAACTGCTCTGGGAACTTCATTGTTTCAAAGAAAGGACCTTGAGGAATCAGGTCAAATTTATGCAAGAACCTTTTGCTGAAAATTCATATAGAGAAGCACCATCGTGTTCCGTGACTTCCAACATGATACAAAATAAAGAAGAACCTGATACAGGCTTGAAACTGACCTGGAACCCGATGCAGGAGTAGTTAAGCACCAGCAATGTATAAGCAAAATTTAGAAAAGCCAGGATACTGCGGAGGACTGAACTGTTCGCTGCTTGCTGCCATCTGTATATAACTGTATTGGAAGAAAAGGGAAAAAAACAAATTGCAAGTTAAAAAGCCACTTTATCCAAACAAGCTCAGAAAAAATAGCTTAGCCGCAACCACTGTCGGAGCTGCCTTAAGGCCAACCTGCCCTCCCCCCAGATCATGAGAAAGGTAAGAGCTCATGGCACTTGCTACTGCATGACCCAAAGCTACTGAAGCTTGCATGGCTACAAGGGCTAGCAGACATGACCCCCCACCATCTCAATTGCTCACCACATGGTAGCTCACCACTTCACCAGCCTGTGGTTGCTGGGTGGACTGCTAGTATGTATGCAAGGTAGTCTGCTTCTCAAGCTGATTGTTTGTTCCATGCAGTTAGATTTAGCCTTAGATAATGCAACACTTTAGACTTATAGCTGTTAATTAGCATGAAATGCACCCCCCACCCACCCCCACACACATTTTAACGCACTCCACCACTGGACGCAGCAAACCTAACAGTAAGACAGTAGCAGTTCATTATTAAAAGAAAACCATGATTGATAGAGAGGTACCCCGTGAACCATTTATCATCAATGCTGACTGAACAAAGAATATGATATATCCAGGATACAGTCCCTGTAGAATGAAAAGATCAGATGAAAGGACAAATCAGTGTGGGTAAATTTATGCAAAGTGTCAATCAGAAGACAAGCTGGTGGGATAAGAATGCCATAAGAGAGGATATTAATACACTAAGGGGTGCCTGGTAAAAGGAATGGGATGGTCCACCATCTTCTCACTCCTTATTTTTTCTGTTTGGTCTGTGAAATGGAATGGGTTGGTCCACATCCACCACCACGGCACAACATCATCCCTCACAAGATATAATTAGCACTCCCTCCAGTCAACAATAGCTGACATCAGGACAAAGTAAATGAACTAGCATATAGGGAGTTAAGCATGAGTCATAGTCATTCCACCAAATTCATGGGATGGACTCATGACCACCTCATCAGGAATGGGGGTAGTTCCTCAGACCAAACACCCCTACGAGTCCAACAAGTTCATGACCAATGAGTACCGGGTAATTTACAATTTTCACATATGAACTCTACCTGGGGAGGTGGATACTAAGGCACTTAAGGTTAAGGCCTATGTTTTCAAATCGTCTAATCTTCCCTATAGATGCCATGACACCGATTAGCCTGACTAATTGGGACTAATCATAGTGCATAATTGATTGCCATGGCATCAATAAGCCCGACTAATAGTGATTCATCGCAATTAGCCTCAACTTGATACTGGCTTAAGGCACCAGAACAATATAGCAATACCAATTTCATAAAGTAATCTTCTAGCTTAACTAGGAACTACTGGTCCAACAAACATCTGATTGCTCTACAACATGACAAAAAGTAAAAGCTATAATCACCAAAAATAAATAAATCAGAAGTCAGAAATATATTTTATATAACTCACATGCCAGATGGCACTGACTGTCTGTGTACCCAACAACTGAAGGAAACCTGGTTTCTTTCCTTTCTGAATTAGCCTCTCATAGACATCTGAAACAGTTGTGGAACCATAAAAGTTAGTCTTATGTGATGAAGTCTGAACAAATATAATGAAAATCCACTGTTTCAGTAGTGGCTCTCGTGTAGCATAGTTCTTCCAGGTGTACAGAACTTAGTTACAGTTATCCATGAATAAGTAGTTTTCATATTTTGTCCCAAACAAAGCTGCACAAATCATTGTTCATAGATGTACAGGCAATCATGTACCAGCTGGATGCAAATCAAACTCTCAATTCCTTTGAGATTATGTTTTTAAATCTTTAGTGGGGGTAGGGATTAAAGCAATTCCATACAGACAGATTTAGTTCAGTTTAAAAAGATGATTCTATCATTCAACAAAGAGGTGATGTAATGTACTTTTTCAAGAGACAGAACTTACAGTATCGTAGCCATGTGCTCACTTGAATATTCCACACAAGGGGCAATTGAACTGCACTTCCAGCTAATTCAACACCTAATACATCAACATTTTTTGCACGATCCCAGTTGGCTTTCGGGGGAGAAGATTCCGACCAACCAGTAAAGCCCAGACCAGATATGATAATTGAGGCTTCTGAAATTGACCATATAAAGTAATATTTCCAACGAGCGGTAAAGCCTGACATGTACTGATAGAACAGTCGGTGCCAGAAACCCCATTCATAATATAGGGGCTCACTAAACCGTGTGAGTGGAAACTTAGGTGACAGGTATAAATATAACCCCATGCAAATACCAGCCTGAACTATAGCACGCAAAGTGGGTAACAATGGCGAAGGAGTTG
Source organism: Themeda triandra (assembly GCA_018135685.1). NCBI lineage: Eukaryota > Viridiplantae > Streptophyta > Magnoliopsida > Poales > Poaceae > Themeda > Themeda triandra. The sequence goes on from JAENPR010001424.1 coordinate 8,383, forward strand.
GGCTAGCCCATATCTGCAAAAGATTAACAAATATCAGAAAGAGGAAAAGGATAGCATAACCCACACATAGTAGTTGAAGGACACTTACTCCTTTCCTTTCAGTATATTCAAGATAATCTTTCATCTCATATACTGGTCCAGCAAAGTGGCTCCCACAACAGAGACAGTACCCAAAATATTCAATTAGAGAAGGAAGCTTAGTCAGTCGGTATTTTTTCTGAGCATCGCGTAAACCCTCTTCCTTCAAGATACCATCACTGTAGTTTATTGCGCACGAAATGACTTTGAGCGTTAAAACCATTAAAGCGCCTGCATTGCACAAACAGATTAAATCCTGGAAGGTCACTATAATGTAACAGGGCATGCTATCTTTCCTTGGAACAAACAAAACTTTATAGAAACAAACATAAAGAACAAGTTGACTAATGCCAAAATCAAGGAACATGTGCTTGCTTCCATTCAGTTATGCTGTTACAACTATCCTTGACTTTGCCTCTATATAGCCATTATTTTAGCACTATGCCTACGCTTCTAGAAAATGAGCAGTATAAAATATTCCTTGCCTTTGCCTCTTACAAAAATGAGGACTGCTCTCAAATATCTGGTGATAACAAAAATCGTTAAGCAACATTGTTAACTATCATCAGCAGGACAATACAAGGAAATGAATTAAAATCCATGATTAACCTGGTTCCTTATTTGACACTGAAAGATGAATTGGTTCCTTATTTGGCCCTAAAAGATAAATCTGTCCCTGTATGACACTAACTTTATTTTTGGTGCCCAATTTGACACTGCCATTAGTTTTGGCTTCTAGCGCTGTTAACAGCCACCAGAAATTACCATTTCGCAGCACCTTGAGATTTCACAGCAGCAGGTTACGGTAGATTTGTTGTGTTCTATATTTTTTTATGATGATTTTTTGGGGAAGCATCACTTTTGTAATCAATTAATTTTGTGTTGTCTTCGAATAGAGTGGTTCCAAAGTACACAATACTACCCACTAATTTTTGTCCTTGTCATACACTAGGAGATGATTCTCTCATCTGCAGCCTGCATAATTGACCACGCTATATATCAACTAACTCTCACATCCTTGCATTTGTGTGTGCCTTATTAGCAAAATGCGTTGGACAATTAAAAAACACACACATACCAGCATGTGTGGGCTTTAATTTATATCCTAGAGTACGCGTAGTCGCTTCGCAGCACGCTTCCTTCCTGATTATCAGTTTGGCCAAGAAATCCCTGTCCGAGCCGCTCTACTTGCCGCTGGCCATGGGGCGCAGTCTGCTGAAGCCCCTCCAATGTCCCGCCAACTGCCTTCAAGTACTAGATCCAGTCTAAGGTTTGGGGAGCTTGACAGACATGGAAAGGGACGAGATAGAGAATGAGAGAGAAGAGTGTTTCCTCACGAAACCGAACTGGGATATGTTCCATCCATGTTTTTGGGCAAGGGCATTTTCGACCTCCTGTGATTAATCTAATAGCAAGCACTACATAAGTGAACAGAGTGTCAAATTGGGCACCACAAATAAACTCAGTATCATTTAGGAAATATTTTCTTTCAGTGTCAAATAAGGAACCAAGTCATCTTTCAGTGCTAAATAAATATTTTTCTCATATAACTATGGGGTCTTGAAATCCATGAAATCTTTTTTATGCATTATTTCATATGATGCTCGAGAAAACTGCACAGAAAACGTTCACAATTTGATGTATAAACAGTAATAGACATACCAGTTGCATCAATGCCTCCCTCCTTCCATGCATCCCCGCTCATGTAGTACACATGACTAGTAATAAAAGCAAAAAGATGTAAGGCCTTAGAATATTTTAAACTAATTATTATTATGCAATATGGTCAATACTGACCATCGAAAAAAAAGTATGGTCAACACTTTTGTTTCAAACACTATCTAAATTAGAATATAGTCCCAACATTCTATATCATGGTCAAGATTTTACTTAGTAAGATCTAAGCTTTAAACCATGTGCCCAACAACAGCTGAATGGTTTGCCTCGCTTTTCAAAACTTCGCATGACACATGTGATTTAAGGCACAGTAGCAAACACAATATGGGGAAAATCATAGACTAATCAATAGTACACAATATTACTATGTACTACACCCATGCAAGAAAAATATGTCAATGCAAAGGTATGCTAAGCTGAACGTACATAGATCAAAAAGAGGACAGCTACATTGGTTCGGAAAAGCACAAAAGTGTGAATGAAACTAGGATTCACCTGTGGTCACATACTCGGGCTGTATACAACAGTAAATACCATACAGTATACTACAGGTGGGTTTGGATTAATCAGGTTACAAGAAATAATTCATTCAATGTATAAGACAGAAACAGTACAATTCTAAGATTGTTTTTAGTTATGAAAAGTGTGTGTTGAATTAATGTGTCCAATCCTAATAAACAAAACATGATAACAGAATAACTTGGCACCGTCTCGTGGATTGTACGCAGATAAAAAAAATGAAAAATCTCATTAAAGCAGACAAAAAAACTCTTTTTCTGGATATTTGGATGATAATCTAAAAATAGAATTTACTTCAAACTGAAAAATGGCTAGCGTAGGATAGCGGTTCTCTCACGCTGATGGATCATGTTCCTTCATTTTTCATGGCACTTTGACCTTTCTGCAATGTTGCATTTTGTTGCACCTACCATGCACAATCATATCTTACACACAAACACAATAAGTTAATTAAAGTAACATCACCTCAGTGCCTGTCAAGGTTGCTTGTGTGTTCACAATATCTCTAGCTATTACACTACACCCAAATAGGCACTACATCATTGAACCATTCAAATACCTAGTGTGCTTGCTTATTCATTGGAGCGGGGTGTATTTAAGAACAAGGGAAACCATCAGAAGATGTAGCTTTACGATTTGATGAGAGGTTTACTCTTTAGTCTATTTCCCATGGTTAGCGGTTAGCCAAACAAAGTTTGCAGAAACTTAACTACTCTTTGCAATGAATCATAAATGCAATCTCGGTATTACTATTTACTTACCATACAAACAAAAATCGACCTCACACACAGAACAAAACACTGGACCTAGTGACTTAAGGTTTGAATAAATAGTTAAAAAAGTGTAGCTGATAAGGTCCCACTTTACTTCCAATCATCCACGCAAACATTCCACTGAGTAAACCGATGGATACAGAGGCATATACATGACCTAACCTAGAGCATAACTCACAATAACTGATAGATTAGAACGATGCAGACCCAAACAACAACTAACCAAGACTTGCTGCAAAGGAAACCATAGAAGTGAGACATGAAAGGACAATTGTTTGGTTGGACAGCTCAAAACTGTTTGCAGTCATATACAGTGTAAATCAAACAAAACTGTAAAGGAAAAGGAGAGATGACATAGATAGTGTTTTGGTAGGAGTAGGACATTAATTTCAGTTTAGGACATTAATTTCAACTCAAAGTCTCGAAACAGTCACCTTAGTGTTAAAATCAATACAGTACCACCAGTGATACATAGGGCTCTACAGTCCACAGTACAGGACCTAGAATTCTAATGTTTGGCTGTGTACATATATAAAACAAAACAACACATGACGGGTTAATGGTCAAATGTGAACAGGTTTAGATGCTACGAATGAGCAATTGAATTTCGAATGGAAGAAGCAATACATTCAGCAGTTATGAACTCCAGGTGCTACGAATGCAGTAGTTCCCCTATGGAAAGGTTTTCAGGCATAGACGCAAATCGGTGTGGAGTTAATGCAAGGCCACAGTTCGCCCCCTTCAAAATCTTACTTCGAGCAGGACCACAAGAGCCAGAACAAAGGTCCAAAACACTCAAATCAACTCGAGCACCACTGCTGGCGCCACCACGCCCCCGTGCTTCGTCCACAATTACTAAGTTCGCATCCGAATAAACTGCAGTCAGTGTAATTTTCGTGTTCGGTTCTACTCAGATTTCAACATACTCTTAACCGCCAGAAGCTAGGCCCTCTAGAGAATAGAGATTGTAGGCAGAGGATGGTGGAAGGGCGGGAGAGCCTCACCATGCGATGAGGAAGCCGAAGGCGCCGAGGAAGGTGACGAGCCCGGCGTGGCGGCGGAAGAGGAGCATGGCGAGGTAGCCGAGCGTCATGGGCACGACGAAGAGGAGGTTGGACGTGGCCCCGAAGGAGACGTAGGAGAGCGCGGCGCCCGTGAGCCCCGCGTAGAGGTGGCGGCCCGCGGCGCCGGCACCGCGCGCCACAGGAGGCCCGTCGGGATGGTGGCCGCGAAGCAGAGCAGGAACCGGAGCACCGGCACCGACACGCCGATCGACGCCGCCATCGCCTCCATCTCCAGCCCCATCGCCGCCGCCGCCGCCGCCGCCGCCGAGGGTCGAGGCGGCCAGGCCAGATGCGTGCGCGCGGTGGAATATGGGAGAGGCGGATTTGTGGTGGTCCGCTCGCCCGCGGTCGGATGCGAGCTCCGATTCCGAGCCCAGCGGCGTGTGTGTGTATATGGATGCGGCAGCGGCAGAGGCAGAGGCAGACAGGTTGAAGACAGTTTTGTAGAAAACTCCCTTCTAGTTTCGGTTAATCAAGTTTTGTTAAAGAAGGGGGAAAAAACACTCAAGTTTTGCCCTCTTGATCAATCCTTGCCTTGACTCAAAAGCATGGTCCAACCCGGAGTCCTGGAGGTAATCTTTGTCCTTTTCGCTGGTTACAAGTGAATTTCCGCGTATTCCAAGTCCCAAGCATGGTTCATCACGGTTGCTCATTGAGCTTCTCGTGAAATTGATTGAAGGGGAACTCATGGTATATGCATGGGTTTATTCTAACTTATTGTTTATACATACACAAGCACTGAAAAGAATATAGCGAAAACGAGAATGGTGCACAATACTAGCAAATAGCTTTTGTCTACAAGGGGGTGGTCAAACTAGCTTAGCACTTTTGAAATTTGGATTTATCCCAGTGTGTCCACACCCCTGTACAGCTCTACACCCATTTAATCATGTACGGCATTTTTTAACGCAGTACGGCCTTTCTTTTGACTGGGCGGAATGAGTGCTTGATTGCCTTCATTACGTATGGAAGCACGGTTGGCTCATTTCCGACGGCTCTAGTGTTTTCCAACGTATTCTTTCCACAAAATAGAATAAGAAAAAAATGGAGTCTTGATGTGTTGGCTTTCCCACCAAGTGACATTTGATCCGTGGAGTAATCTACCTGCGTAATAGGCTAATAGGTACTTCATCCATTTCAAATTATAAGCCATGTCATTCAACTATTTTATAGAGTCAAAGTAGCTTAACTTTGATCAAAGTTATAGTAAAAATTAAAGATTTTTTTACAACAAATAGATAATACTACTACGAAAATATAATTAATAAAGAAAAGAATCTAATGATACTTATTTGATATCATAAGTATTACTATTTTATTATATAAATTTGATCTACTTGAGATGCTTTGATTTTTTTTAAAAAAAAATTGAGTAACTTATAATATGGGACAAAAGGAGTGATGTGTGATCCTCAGTTTAACTTGTATAGCAACATTACAAGCATCAACTATGTCATGATATGTGGATGGAGTTAAGTTGCACGATTCCACGCTCCTAAGACTTCTAGATTCGAAATCTAGCTGTCAACCGTCTTTTTCTTCTTTTTTATTTTATTTTTGGAGCATAGCCATCATCAGCAATAAAGTATACCCGGGGCAAAGAAAAGACCCCTGGCGGAGAATAGCATATACTTAGCGAAATTAACGAAAATGTAATAACACCATGACACTATACATTGAGCCAGTTGCATTTAATTACTATGATAATGCTAGAAACAATAACATGATACAACGTGCTGGGTACAACCTTACTAACTCTGGTAATCATATGAGTACGTTCAAATTGGACCTACAATAATTTAATGTCACATGTTGTATCTCCTATATGCACATAACAGGAGATACATTGCCTCCATAGGTGGATCCAAACATAGGAAACAAATGTTTGCATGTACAGTATATGAGATAATGGATTGGTAGTGCATTTCCCAATTGAATGGAAGCTGCCTCCATAGATGGGGGCTGCACCTTTATGAATTCACCCCCATAAAAACCTTCAAGGAAGCACAAAAATATTATATCGTGTAGCTTATCATAGGTGTTGCTGAAGTGGCGGCCCTCACGGCATCCAAAACCTACCTCCGTCCCCGGCCATTGTGGTCCGAAGACAGGGTCACGTGATGTGCGTTGATCTGCCAAATCGTCTGGGGTTTGTGGAGAGCACGTTACAATCAAGAACAGTAGCAACTGCCTGCCATGTTTGGTTTGTATTTCGGGTCGACATCACGATCGAATCACGAACGATGGATAAATGAAACGTGGTGGTGTTGGAGCCAGAACACGGGGAACGTCATCGGGAACATCGACGCGATTCGGCAGGTCGTGGATCGCTGTCACGACCGTTGTAAATGCAGGTGACGAATGCTATCCGTAACGGCAAACGAATTAGAGCAGAGATTAGCCCCTAGTAGTTGCTTTCAAGTTTCAAAATCTGAAAGCCGGACGCGTCCATGAAGAAAATGGTCACTCGCTTGGCCTATCCGTCAGAGAAGAAGTCCGCGAATTTTGCGAGATTGAGAGGGTCGTTCCGTTTCTATAGAATCTCGCGTGAACGAATTGGACGGCCTGGTCGCCAGGAAGAGGAGGACACTGGAGTCGTCACCAAGCTGTCGTCCTCGTCCCTCGACGTCGCGGATCGGATGATCGGATCCGGCGGCAGAGCGATTGAATGCCGCCGGACTGGCCGCCTGTCGCCTGCCTACCTGGAACCGCAGCAGCTGGACTCGCGGCGGTCGCCACCGCGCTTCAATTAACTGCTGGACCGACGGAGCGCAGCGCACGGGCCGTGGGCACGCCGGGGTGCATCTTGGGTGCGGGCACGATCCAACAACTGTCGAGCATTCACAGCTGCTGGGCACGGGACCATGAGCAGCAGATGCGGCAGGCCAAAAGTTCCGTGCTGCTGGTACATTTGTCGACCGGCGCGACAGAGGGCCCATGGACCATACGAAGAGAATATACCCATAATTTTTTTTTACTATAAAAGGAACTGCGCTTACGATGATGCATACGAGTACGAGGACAATGTTTTTTTTTTCCCACCTTGGTAGCAATGATGTTTTAGTTCGTTGTTAGTGTTGCGCACACTTATGTTTTGTGATGATTCGTACATGAGTAAATGTATAAACAGAGAAGCTTTGTGAAAACTAAACTATTTAACAACGACATCAAGTATGTAACTCCTCTCTGCCTATCTACAACTAAAAAACGTCAATGATTTCGTCCACACGGCTTCATGCATGCGCCTACAGAGACGAAACCAGACCAAACACATAGGGGGCCGATTACACTTGGTTGCAGCTCCATCACTTAAAAATAGCTAGCTTTGCATGGCTGCAGCAGGTAATCATCAAGAAAATTTCATGCGTTAGGGGTGGGAGGGGGCCGGGGGGGGGGGGTTGGCATGGCCCCCGCTAGCCCCCTGGTTCCGTCCTGCGCGCCTACAACCCAATCTGACATACAACTTGCATTTTTCTGATCCAACTCCTCGTACTAACGACCACTAGTGGAGGAGGAGGAGAAGGCAGTGGCGTGGCGACAATGATAATTTGAGAAGAAGACACATACACAAAGAGGGGCGAAGGAGAAGGACAAACTCCAAGCACCAATGACAGATTGAGCTCACAGATGCATGGGCACACCGGTCGGCATGGTGCTGCCACGGATCCAAATTCCAAACAACATTTCTACGAGCTCAAGTTTCGTGAATAATATGCCGACCTAGTGCTTCGAGGAAGAGACAAGGAGAGAAAGGGGAGCATTACAGACAAACCAACAATCCATCCATCTATAGCTTGTGAATCCAAATGTACCCTAGCTAATAAGTACTCCCTCCGTTTCAAAAGGAATGACGTTTTGGGTTTTCATGCCACAAGTTTGACTCGATTTGTAGAAAATATGTGCGATATTTATATCTCTAAATAATTTTGTTAAAAGGCTAGATTTAAAGATCTTTCCGATGATACTAATTACTTAGCATAAATATTAATGTATTTTAATATAAAATTGTCGACAGTAATTTCTTGAAAAACGAGAACGTCATTTTTTTGTAACAGAGGGAGTAGCTAATAATTGGCCAATCAATAGTAGCTGACTAATATTAGCTATTACTAATTAGCAATTAGTGGATCCGAATAGGACCTAAGATTATGTATGGTAAGACACAATTCCCTCTTTCTTTTAATGAAATGCATGCTAGCTTAGAGTAGTTTGAGAAAAACAAAACAAAAAATATTTATTTTTTCATTTCAATAGAACCAATCTTAGACCCTGTTTGGAACCCTTTTAGATAATGATTATTTGCTAATAATTACTCTTTTGGATTCAAACGGACATAGCTAATAGATCGACTAGCTAATTGTTAGTTGAACCTCTGGATAACAACTATCTCACATCTCACTAGAGGTGCAATCAGATAATAACAACTAATAGGTGGAGAAATAACTATCTCATCAGTTAGTTGTGTATCCAAACACCCTCCCAGCTAATAGGTAGCTAGCCAATCGTTAGCTATGTGTTATTAGGTAGCTAACTGCTATTAGCTAATGGATCCAAATAGAGTCTTACTATCTAAGCAATCCATTTTGTCCACTTTGACTCAACAAAAATGATTTTTTACTCAATTTACTTGTCAAATTATTTCAATTACTATTACTTTAATCTATCACAGAATAAGTGTGTATTTTAACTTTTCTATACTAAAAAATATATAGGGATGGACACACGAAAGGCCCAAGTAAAATCACAGGCCCTAGTCTGATTTTTCTTTCTATCTGACCCTATTTTGTGAAGCAATGAAGGCACTACGAAAAATGGAAGGCTCAGTCCGGTCCATCAGCAGCCCACGCCACCGATAGAAGAGGAACTCTTTTGGTGGTCGACGTATTGACGCACAAAAGCTTAGTCCGGTCCATCGGCAGCCCACACTATAGACAAGTTTGGAGTGATCACCGTCCATTAGCACTTCAGCAGCCCACAAGGCCACACCACCCAAACTGTTTTAGTGGTCGACGGCGACGGGTTTCATGCACCAAGCTAACAGCAGTGATCGACGGCGACGGGTCCATGCACCATGCGTTAGTTTCTGGCTTTCCTGCGCTAGGTCTGTCAGACTGTCACCGTGCGTCCTGCCTACCAAGCAACTACTATCTATCAAGCAAAGATATGAAGTTCTGAACCGAGGCCAGAAAAATACCTGAGAATTATTGCTTGCGCCGGGCAGCTTTTCAATCTTTTGAAGCAAAACAGCCGGCCGTCTCCAATGCAGCATCAGCAGCTGGAACTCCACAGACCACAGGACGCGGCGTTTCCGGTTGCCCAGGTAATGCCAGCCAGAGCATCTATATTAGCGACCTTTGGAACCGTGGTGTACGGTGCAGTTCAATCCAGGACTTCACGGGCGGTCGGCCGAAGTACGATTACCAGTTACCACAAGACGTTAGGCATGATCTTTCAGATTCCCGTTGCCGCTGCCACTAAATAAGAAGAAACAAACACGCCCTAATCCCAAGTCCACCGCTGCCGTCTGCAGGGATGATTTGTCAGCATGGGGACTTCGAACTCCACGGTCTGAATGTCTGCTCAAACGCCCAGCTGAGGTTGGGGCTTCGTTGTACGCAATAGTTATGGTGAGTTTCTTGCTGCAGGGGCCGGAAAGATCAATTACGCTGCCTCGGCTTTACACTCTGAGGCGATAGCAGCATACAAAGGTTTGCTTTTTGCTTCACAAATGGGCATGCCGCGCATAATCCTAGAGATGGACGCTTCTATGATGGCCTCGGCTCTTAAAGCAAAGGAGATTGATCGAAGTAGTGTTGGTGGTATTATACGACAAGCCCAACTAATAATGCGTTTTGATTTTTCATCGTGTATTATCTCCAATTGTAATAGATGTTGTAACAAGGTAGCTGATGCTTTGGCTGCTTATGGAGGCTGTGCATTATCTTCTGATACTGAATTATTAACCAGCCAAAGCCCTGAGTTTGTAAGTGAACTTGTTGTAGGCGATTTGCCTGAATCTTGTGTCTAATGAATATATGTGTTTTTGACTTAAAAAAAAAAAACGCCCAGCTGCTAATCCATCCACTTCCAGGCCTGTGGTAGTGTGGTCACGGCCTCCTGATGGGATCCAGGCCTGTGGACTGTGTTAGTGTGGTGTCACTTCCTCCTGATGGGATTCAGGCCTTAGTAGTGCGGTGTCAGTGCCTCCTGATGGGATGAGGAAGAGAAACCATACGGCCAGCACCAATCAGTCGATCACTGTTACTACGCCACACTTTTACGAGTTGTAACTGCCAAAGTGAGAACCCAAAGAATCGCCTTGTATCATCAATCAGACTGTATTCAAAACAGATTAGAAACCAAACTTTTACAAGCTGTAAACTGTCAAAGTGCGAACCCAAAGATTCGCCTTGTAACATATCATCAATCAGACTGTATACAAACAAAAATCGACCTCACACACAGAACAAAACACTGGACCTAGTGACTTAAGGTTTGAATAAATAGTTAAAAAAGTGTAGCTGATAAGGTCCCACTTTACTTCCAATCATCCACGCAAACATTCCACTGAGTAAACCGATGGATACAGAGGCATATACATGACCTAATGCCTAGAGCATAACTCACAATAACTGATAGATTAGAACGATGCAGACCCAAACAACAACTAACCAAGACTTGCTGCAAAGGAAACCATAGAAGTGAGACATGAAAGGACAATTGTTTGGTTGGACAGCTCAAAACTGTTTGCAGTCATATACAGTGTAAATCAAACAAAACTGTAAAGGAAAAGGAGAGATGACATAGATAGTGTTTTGGTAGGAGTAGGACATTAATTTCAGTTTAGGACATTAATTTCAACTCAAAGTCTCGAAACAGTCACCTTAGTGTTAAAATCAATACAGTACCACCAGTGATACATAGGGCTCTACAGTCCACAGTACAGGACCTAGAATTCTAATGTTTGGCTGTGTACATATATAAAACAAAACAACACATGACGGGTTAATGGTCAAATGTGAACAGGTTTAGATGCTACGAATGAGCAATTGAATTTCGAATGGAAGAAGCAATACATTCAGCAGTTATGAACTCCAGGTGCTACGAATGCAGTAGTTCCCCTATGGAAAGGTTTTCAGGCATAGACGCAAATCGGTGTGGAGTTAATGCAAGGCCACAGTTCGCCCCCTTCAAAATCTTACTTCGAGCAGGACCACAAGAGCCAGAACAAAGGTCCAAAACACTCAAATCAACTCGAGCACCACTGCTGGCGCCACCACGCCCCCGTGCTTCGTCCACAATTACTAAGTTCGCATCCGAATAAACTGCAGTCAGTGTAATTTTCGTGTTCGGTTCTACTCAGATTTCAACATACTCTTAACCGCCAGAAGCTAGGCCCTCTAGAGAATAGAGATTGTAGGCAGAGGATGGTGGAAGGGCGGGAGAGCCTCACCATGCGATGAGGAAGCCGAAGGCGCCGAGGAAGGTGACGAGCCCGGCGTGGCGGCGGAAGAGGAGCATGGCGAGGTAGCCGAGCGTCATGGGCACGACGAAGAGGAGGTTGGACGTGGCCCCGAAGGAGACGTAGGAGAGCGCGGCGCCCGTGAGCCCCGCGTAGAGGTGGCGGCCCGCGGCGCCCGGCACCGCGCGCCACAGGAGGCCCGTCGGGATGGTGGCCGCGAAGCAGAGCAGGAACCGGAGCACCGGCACCGACACGCCGATCGACGCCGCCATCGCCTCCATCTCCAGCCCCATCGCCGCCGCCGCCGCCGCCGCCGCCGAGGGTCGAGGCGGCCAGGCCAGATGCGTGCGCGCGGTGGAATATGGGAGAGGCGGATTTGTGGTGGTCCGCTCGCCCGCGGTCGGATGCGAGCTCCGATTCCGAGCCCAGCGGCGTGTGTGTGTATATGGATGCGGCAGCGGCAGAGGCAGAGGCAGACAGGTTGAAGACAGTTTTGTAGAAAACTCCCTTCTAGTTTCGGTTAATCAAGTTTTGTTAAAGAAGGGGAAAAAACACTCAAGTTTTGCCCTCTTGATCAATCCTTGCCTTGACTCAAAAGCATGGTCCAACCCGGAGTCCTGGAGGTAATCTTTGTCCTTTTCGCTGGTTACAAGTGAATTTCCGCGTATTCCAAGTCCCAAGCATGGTTCATCACGGTTGCTCATTGAGCTTCTCGTGAAATTGATTGAAGGGGAACTCATGGTATATGCATGGGTTTATTCTAACTTATTGTTTATACATACACAAGCACTGAAAAGAATATAGCGAAAACGAGAATGGTGCACAATACTAGCAAATAGCTTTTGTCTACAAGGGGGTGGTCAAACTAGCTTAGCACTTTTGAAATTTGGATTTATCCCAGTGTGTCCACACCCCCCTGTACAGCTCTACACCCATTTAATCATGTACGGCATTTTTTAACGCAGTACGGCCTTTCTTTTGACTGGGCGGAATGAGTGCTTGATTGCCTTCATTACGTATGGAAGCACGGTTGGCTCATTTCCGACGGCTCTAGTGTTTTCCAACGTATTCTTTCCACAAAATAGAATAAGAAAAAATGGAGTCTTGATGTGTTGGCTTTCCCACCAAGTGACATTTGATCCGTGGAGTAATCTACCTGCGTAATAGGCTAATAGGTACTTCATCCATTTCAAATTATAAGCCATGTCATTCAACTATTTTATAGAGTCAAAGTAGCTTAACTTTGATCAAAGTTATAGTAAAAATTAAAGATTTTTTTACAACAAATAGATAATACTACTACGAAAATATAATTAATAAAGAAAAGAATCTAATGATACTTATTTGATATCATAAGTATTACTATTTTATTATATAAATTTGATCTACTTGAGATGCTTTGATTTTTTTTTAAAAAAAATTGAGTAACTTATAATATGGGACAAAAGGAGTGATGTGTGATCCTCAGTTTAACTTGTATAGCAACATTACAAGCATCAACTATGTCATGATATGTGGATGGAGTTAAGTTGCACGATTCCACGCTCCTAAGACTTCTAGATTCGAAATCTAGCTGTCAACCGTCTTTTTCTTCTTTTTTATTTTATTTTTTGGAGCATAGCCATCATCAGCAATAAAGTATACCCGGGGCAAAGAAAAAGACCCCTGGCGGAGAATAGCATATACTTAGCGAAATTAACGAAAATGTAATAACACCATGACACTATACATTGAGCCAGTTGCATTTAATTACTATGATAATGCTAGAAACAATAACATGATACAACGTGCTGGGTACAACCTTACTAACTCTGGTAATCATATGAGTACGTTCAAATTGGACCTACAATAATTTAATGTCACATGTTGTATCTCCTATATGCACATAACAGGAGATACATTGCCTCCATAGGTGGATCCAAACATAGGAAACAAATGTTTGCATGTACAGTATATGAGATAATGGATTGGTAGTGCATTTCCCAATTGAATGGAAGCTGCCTCCATAGATGGGGGCTGCACCTTTATGAATTCACCCCCATAAAAACCTTCAAGGAAGCACAAAAATATTATATCGTGTAGCTTATCATAGGTGTTGCTGAAGTGGCGGCCCTCACGGCATCCAAAACCTACCTCCGTCCCCGGCCATTGTGGTCCGAAGACAGGGTCACGTGATGTGCGTTGATCTGCCAAATCGTCTGGGGTTTGTGGAGAGCACGTTACAATCAAGAACAGTAGCAACTGCCTGCCATGTTTGGTTTGTATTTCGGGTCGACATCACGATCGAATCACGAACGATGGATAAATGAAACGTGGTGGTGTTGGAGCCAGAACACGGGGAACGTCATCGGGAACATCGACGCGATTCGGCAGGTCGTGGATCGCTGTCACGACCGTTGTAAATGCAGGTGACGAATGCTATCCGTAACGGCAAACGAATTAGAGCAGAGATTAGCCCCTAGTAGTTGCTTTCAAGTTTCAAAATCTGAAAGCCGGACGCGTCCATGAAGAAAATGGTCACTCGCTTGGCCTATCCGTCAGAGAAGAAGTCCGCGAATTTTGCGAGATTGAGAGGGTCGTTCCGTTTCTATAGAATCTCGCGTGAACGAATTGGACGGCCTGGTCGCCAGGAAGAGGAGGACACTGGAGTCGTCACCAAGCTGTCGTCCTCGTCCCTCGACGTCGCGGATCGGATGATCGGATCCGGCGGCAGAGCGATTGAATGCCGCCGGACTGGCCGCCTGTCGCCTGCCTACCTGGAACCGCAGCAGCTGGACTCGCGGCGGTCGCCACCGCGCTTCAATTAACTGCTGGACCGACGGAGCGCAGCGCACGGGCCGTGGGCACGCCGGGGTGCATCTTGGGTGCGGGCACGATCCAACAACTGTCGAGCATTCACAGCTGCTGGGCACGGGACCATGAGCAGCAGATGCGGCAGGCCAAAAGTTCCGTGCTGCTGGTACATTTGTCGACCGGCGCGACAGAGGGCCCATGGACCATACGAAGAGAATATACCCATAATTTTTTTTACTATAAAAGGAACTGCGCTTACGATGATGCATACGAGTACGAGGACAATGTTTTTTTTTTTCCCACCTTGGTAGCAATGATGTTTTAGTTCGTTGTTAGTGTTGCGCACACTTATGTTTTGTGATGATTCGTACATGAGTAAATGTATAAACAGAGAAGCTTTGTGAAAACTAAACTATTTAACAACGACATCAAGTATGTAACTCCTCTCTGCCTATCTACAACTAAAAAACGTCAATGATTTCGTCCACACGGCTTCATGCATGCGCCTACAGAGACGAAACCAGACCAAACACATAGGGGGGCCGATTACACTTGGTTGCAGCTCCATCACTTAAAAATAGCTAGCTTTGCATGGCTGCAGCAGGTAATCATCAAGAAAATTTCATGCGTTAGGGGTGGGAGGGGGCCTAGGGGGGGGGGGGTTGGCATGGCCCCCGCTAGCCCCCCGGTTCCGTCACTGCGCGCCTACAACCCAATCGACATACAACTTGCATTTTTCTGATCCAACTCCTCGTACTAACGACCACTAGTGGAGGAGGAGGAGAAGGCAGTGGCGTGGCGACAATGATAATTTGAGAAGAAGACACATACACAAAGAGGGGCGAAGGAGAAGGACAAACTCCAAGCACCAATGACAGATTGAGCTCACAGATGCATGGGCACACCAGTCGGCATGGTGCTGCCACGGATCCAAATTCCAAACAACATTTCTACGAGCTCAAGTTTCGTGAATAATATGCCGACCTAGTGCTTCGAGGAAGAGACAAGGAGAGAAAGGGGAGCATTACAGACAAACCAACAATCCATCCATCTATAGCTTGTGAATCCAAATGTACCCTAGCTAATAAGTACTCCCTCCGTTTCAAAAGGAATGACGTTTTGGGTTTTCATGCCACAAGTTTGACTCGATTTGTAGAAAATATGTGCGATATTTATATCTCTAAATAATTTTGTTAAAAGGCTAGATTTAAAGATCTTTCCGATGATACTAATTACTTAGCATAAATATTAATGTATTTTAATATAAAATTGTCGATGTAATTTCTTGAAAAACGAGAACGTCATTTTTTTGAGAGGGAGTAGCTAATAATTGGCCAATCAATAGTAGCTGACTAATATTAGCTATTACTAATTAGCAATTAGTGGATCCGAATAGGACCTAAGATTATGTATGGTAAGACACAATTCCCTCTTTCTTTTAATGAAATGCATGCTAGCTTAGAGTAGTTTGAGAAAAACAAAACAAAAAATATTTATTTTTTCATTTCAATAGAACCAATCTTAGACCCTGTTTGGAACCCTTTTAGATAATGATTATTTGCTAATAATTACTCTTTTGGATTCAAACGGACATAGCTAATAGATCGACTAGCTAATTGTTAGTTGAACCTCTGGATAACAACTATCTCACATCTCACTAGAGGTGCAATCAGATAATAACAACTAATAGGTGGAGAAATAACTATCTCATCAGTTAGTTGTGTATCCAAACACCCTCCCAGCTAATAGGTAGCTAGCCAATCGTTAGCTATGTGTTATTAGGTAGCTAACTGCTATTAGCTAATGGATCCAAATAGAGTCTTACTATCTAAGCAATCCATTTTGTCCACTTTGACTCAACAAAAATGATTTTTTACTCAATTTACTTGTCAAATTATTTCAATTACTATTACTTTAATCTATCACAGAATAAGTGTGTATTTTAACTTTTCTATACTAAAAAATATATAGGGATGGACACACGAAAGGCCCAAGTAAAATCACAGGCCCTAGTCTGATTTTTCTTTCTATCTGACCCTATTTTGTGAAGCAATGAAGGCACTACGAAAAATGGAAGGCTCAGTCCGGTCCATCAGCAGCCCACGCCACCGATAGAAGAGGAACTCTTTTGGTGGTCGACGTATTGACGCACAAAAGCTTAGTCCGGTCCATCGGCAGCCCACACTATAGACAAGTTTGGAGTGATCACCGTCCATTAGCACTTCAGCAGCCCACAAGGCCACACCACCCAAACTGTTTTAGTGGTCGACGGCGACGGGTTTCATGCACCAAGCTAACAGCAGTGATCGACGGCGACGGGTCCATGCACCATGCGTTAGTTTCTGGCTTTCCTGCGCTAGGTCTGTCAGACTGTCACCGTGCGTCCTGCCTACCAAGCAACTACTATCTATCAAGCAAAGATATGAAGTTCTGAACCGAGGCCAGAAAAATACCTGAGAATTATTGCTTGCGCCGGGCAGCTTTTCAATCTTTTGAAGCAAAACAGCCGGCCGTCTCCAATGCAGCATCAGCAGCTGGAACTCCACAGACCACAGGACGCGGCGTTTCCGGTTGCCCAGGTAATGCCAGCCAGAGCATCTATATTAGCGACCTTTGGAACCGTGGTGTACGGTGCAGTTCAATCCAGGACTTCACGGGCGGTCGGCCGAAGTACGATTACCAGTTACCACAAGACGTTAGGCATGATCTTTCAGATTCCCGTTGCCGCTGCCACTAAATAAGAAGAAACAAACACGCCCTAATCCCAAGTCCACCGCTGCCGTCTGCAGGGATGATTTGTCAGCATGGGGACTTCGAACTCCACGGTCTGAATGTCTGCTCAAACGCCCAGCTGAGGTTGGGGCTTCGTTGTACGCAATAGTTATGGTGAGTTTCTTGCTGCAGGGGCCGGAAAGATCAATTACGCTGCCTCGGCTTTACACTCTGAGGCGATAGCAGCATACAAAGGTTTGCTTTTTGCTTCACAAATGGGCATGCCGCGCATAATCCTAGAGATGGACGCTTCTATGATGGCCTCGGCTCTTAAAGCAAAGGAGATTGATCGAAGTAGTGTTGGTGGTATTATACGACAAGCCCAACTAATAATGCGTTTTGATTTTTCATCGTGTATTATCTCCAATTGTAATAGATGTTGTAACAAGGTAGCTGATGCTTTGGCTGCTTATGGAGGCTGTGCATTATCTTCTGACACTGAATTATTAACCAGCCAAAGCCCTGAGTTTGTAAGTGAACTTGTTGTAGGCGATTTGCCTGAATCTTGTGTCTAATGAATATATGTGTTTTTGACTTAAAAAAAAAAACGCCCAGCTGCTAATCCATCCACTTCCAGGCCTGTGGTAGTGTGGTCACGGCCTCCTGATGGGATCCAGGCCTGTGGACTGTGTTAGTGTGGTGTCACTTCCTCCTGATGGGATTCAGGCCTTAGTAGTGCGGTGTCAGTGCCTCCTGATGGGATGAGGAAGAGAAACCATACGGCCAGCACCAATCAGTCGATCACTGTTACTACGCCACACTTTTACGAGTTGTAACTGCCAAAGTGAGAACCCAAAGAATCGCCTTGTATCATCAATCAGACTGTATTCAAAACAGATTAGAAACCAAACTTTTACAAGCTGTAAACTGTCAAAGTGCGAACCCAAAGATTCGCCTTGTAACATATCATCAATCAGACTGTATTCAAAACAGAATAGAAACCAAAAGTGCGAACCCAAAGTAACATATCAATCACACTATGTATTCAAAACAGAAGACAAACCGGACACAAGCGTCAGTCTGCACAAAATGGACTTTTAGCCTCTGAAGACACCGATGATACCAGATATTCTGGCCCGACTATGAGAGAATTCAAAGAAATGATTATGAGAGAACATAATCATTATTATAGTAATGAAATTACAGATGCAGATGGCAATCTACCGCCTCTTTTGAGCTAAAATACCGCACTCAATGACTTGACTCGAGTCTTACTTCATCTGACCTGTTTCTAAATCCCCCTATTCTACACCTGTTTAACTAACACTACAAAAAATACAGGAAAGGCTTTACATTCATGCAAAACTATCAGGAAAACAAAAAACAAAAAGAATATACAGTGGGCTTTCAGGTAAGGATGGCCAGGAAAAAGGCTAGCCATCCACGTTTGAACTGCCACTTGTTTCACCTTGCAGGAGAGGTAACAAGGCCAACTTTGCTGAACTACGTGCAGACTATGTTCGCCTTCTCAGGCTTGTACCCTTTAGGATATATAAACACGGAGTCAACGCACAGGCCGCCTTTCGTATGTGTGCAGTCGATCTGCATCATTGAGAACTTGAGTTTGATGGGCTCGTCAGAGTCTGATACGACAAAATCACCAACATGGTAAAGCTTCCAGCCCCCTTGTTCGTGTAGATGCAGATAATATTCAGATGTGGCCTGCTGCTCATCAGAGGTTGTGAGCTGGAACCGTGTGGGTGTGACATCCCACCCATGCACATGCTCAGTTGCACAAAGCCGACGACCCATGCGTCTATAGGGTCGGCCCAGGTGAAGATGAAAAAAAATGCTGTAGGCACCAGCAGGAAAGCAGAACTCAAGCTCCCCGTCTACCTCAAGCCACCAAATCTGCTGAAGATAGGCAACACTATGGAATCTGCAGTATCATAAAGAAGCAACTCATCAATCAGACAATCACCAGAAATCTGCAAAGCATATGTACAGTTTGTGCCAAAAATGATCCAATGTACACACAGTGTTCAAAGTGTTTCATTTTCACAGATATATCGATAAGTGGATAAGAAATGCAGCAACAATCACATGCAAGAACCTCATAGGCAATTCTTATGATCATGTTCTCTAGTCCACCTCATATGCTAAAGCAATGTGAATTCCTACATACAAAAAAGAACAGAGTATCTTCCACAGGAGTACTTGGTAATCCTCTAAAACACAGGCACACCCAACCAAAATATACTTAGTAGGGGATCAGGTAGGAAACAATAGTAGAAAAAATGAGGCTGCAATAAGAATTGCCAGTTTTTAGAAATAAGGAAAGCACAAACACCTTTTTAGGGCATTCAAATTATCTACTCTGCCACATCATTAACTAAGGATCACGATTCATGAACCATAACGAATGGTTTCACTACTTCATCTCTAATGGCCTAGAGCATACCATGCTCTATAAAATGAAAATTGCACAGATCCAAAACCATGTTAAAGAACAATGGGTGCAGAACAAGTTAATTTTATATAAAAAAAACTATTAACAGGGCTTTCTTTTTATTATTGATGAGCATAGAGGAACTGAATGGCAATAAGATACACTGAAATGATAAATGAAATGTTCATTTGCTTACGACTTCTGCAAAAGGCATATTTGTGAGAATTTAGGTGATTTTTTCTTCATTTTCACCAATTACTGCCTGATGAATGATTTTTGACCAATTAGAAGTTTTGCACCATCACAGAAGAACTATAAAACTGCTCATGATAAGCTAATACCCGAGAACAACTAGCGCAGTCATGGTTAAACATAAGGTCAATTCTCTTCTCATTGTTGGGCTGAACAGAAGGGGGGAAACAGGGAAGAGATGAGGGTGTTGTTAATAAGATGCAACAAAGAATTTGGAGTTATCGGACAAGTATATAACTTAGCCAACAAGGAATTATATTTTACAATCATGCAGAAGAGTAAAGAACAGCTATATCAGTTTTAAGGTTTGAACTAATGTGTGTGAGCATGAACATTTGTTTGTTTAGTGACAAAATCTGTGAACAGTGGAACATAAAACAAATGAAGGAAGTAACAAGAGTTCCACAAGAGTTCAAAAGAGATTTTTAATATGATTTTTCTGATAGCTAATAAAAAAATACTACTAAATAACTCTTGACAATAGTGCTGCAAAACCCAAACTAAAATCGAAACTTTGAAGTGGTTGCAGCAATAACAAATTGGAATGAGATTCATACATCAAAGCGAAGCTATACAAAATAACAACCTCAAAGAAAAGAAGTACCTTGATTCGTCTGTGGCAAGGTGGCTCCAGTACCTCCGATCATCTATCCCAGTAATAGTCATCGCCTTTGATGATATACTGATGCAAAGATCTCCCTTGTCCTTCAGAATCCAGAATTCCTGAAATGGGCAGCATGAATGACTATTAATCAAAATAGACGATTTCAAGCAAACATGAGGCTAATAGCAGATCAGCCATAACAAGGGATGGAGGAATGATGAAATAGGTTACCTTCGTGCCGGCATCAAAGAGGGTGGATCGGCACAGGCGAGCGTAAATCTCCTTCTTACGCGCCGCAAGGGTGAAGCGCTTGCCGCCGTCGACGTCTCCATCGGCATGGCCCTCGTCGTCGGCCGCCGCGGCCAGGGCCGCGAGGTAGCGGTAGTTGGCGGGGAGCTTGGGGGCCCAGACGCAGTCCGCGGAGGCGGCGCCGCGGAAGGCGCGGTTGAGGCGGGCCACCTGGCAGATCTCCGGCGGGTCGAGGTAGAGGAGCACCGCCGCCACGCAGCTCTCCGGCATGTCGCCAAGCGACGTCTCCCCCCACTCCCCGTCCGCGCCCAGGATGCTCGACCCCGCCGCCCCCATCAACGACGACGGCCCCAATCACCGGCTCGGGAAAGGGATCGAATTGGGGATGACAAGGCCGAGGCCGAGGCCTTCAGAATCACTTCTTCTTTCTCTGAACCAAAAAGATACGAACCTTCCTTACAAGAAGCCACAAAGCGGCTCGCCGCCGACCAACCGGATTTGTGCGAGGCAGCCTAGCTGCAGCCTCCTTGCGAATTTGGTTACGCCTTCCCGATTGGGGAAGAATCCTCCAATCTGCGCCGCCCTTGCAGATAACAACCGAACAATTGTGGCCAAGAAACCGCCAATTCGCCTTGTGTGCACGTGAGCGCGGCCCGATTCGATCCTCAACGCGCGCAGACCGAACCCCCACACAAATGCTCCAAATCTCCAGCAGCTCTGCCCTCAATCCGCGCCAAAAACTGAAATTTTTACGTGTGAAAGAACTCTAATGCTCCAGAAGTCGCTTCCTAGCACGATCTTTGGTTGTTAATGGAACCGGGACGCGGTGGGATGGGAGATTTTTCGGAGGGCCTTGAAAAGGGAGAGAGACTGGGTCCTTTCCTCTGATCCTTTTGTGTCTCCTCCGTCCGTTTCCTCCCCGTGTCTGCTGCTGGTGTAGTATACGGTAGGTAGCAGACCTAACCGACCGTATATAATACTCCTTGCTATACTGTATTACTCTTAGTTTGATACACTAGCATCTTGCCTCAGAAAAGGATACAGTGGCATCGGATAATGTTGGATAATTGTGCGTTCATGTGCACGGGCATGTTGTCCGGATAACTGATCTGGCTGGACCAGATTTGGATAGTTCAGACATACTATAAAAGTTCAGATAAACACTCCAATTTTCATCAAATATATTATAGAACACTCCTCAGGATCGATGGTGGCTTAATAGATTACCAAATCAGTACTAAAGTAACCAAGACGTCCACATTTAGGTCATTAGGTGGATGTCACATTACATTCAAGGTATCCGGACGAGCTTATGAGGCCCTAGTTAGATCCATTATAATAAATAATCAACTAAAATAATTTAATTATAGCCTAAACTGGTCGAATTATAGGGTACGTTATTATAATCAAAACCTCATACTACATTAGTTCTATAATCTAGGTCACACCTTCTTTTTGTGATTTCTCATTTTAACCAACAATAACCGCCACAGTATAGGCAGGGAACCAAACACTCTGATTATTATCCATAATGCAAAGAAAATATTTTTTTTCATAATTTAGATTACAGTAAACTGGTTTATAGATAACCTAGCTTTTAAACCCGACAAGATAAAGTAATTTAGTTAATTCCAATTCATGGTATCATATTCCCATATCCATCTGCCACGTCACAAAGAAAATATTAAATACTTGTAAGTCGAAAAACTCTCTCCAATATATCATGAGAGAATTAGGAATTAGGCCCTAAAAATAAAAGTGTTTAGGAATCAGGACCACTTGGCTTCGAATTTGGGAATCTGGCCCCAAAGTAAAATTTTCTTAGGAATCAGGCCTTCCGTTAGATTTGGTAAGCTTCTCTGTTAAATTGTGCACTGTACATCCAGGTAAAAGTCGTTTTTACCTAAACACTTTTAATTTTAGGGCCTAATTCCTAATTCTCTCATATATCATAGTAGTTAATTATTTTATATACGACACATCCATAAAAGTAGATCCAAAATATTTAAAATGATGTCTAACCGGTTTGGTAAGATATATAAGAAGCACTTTGGTAGAGTTTCTTCTTTTGATTCTTGAGCTTCATTTTTTGATTCTTCAGTGTGTGGTACAGTCTACTGAGAGTATGTGTTCTTGAAAAAAAAAAGGAATATGGACAGTACACCTCATGTGTCATGACATTCAATATCCTCTCGTACGATTATGAAATGGAAAATACTATAGACTATATAGAGTTCCATGTTATACGGACACGCAAGCTCAGCGGCCGGGGCTTGAGGGACACGATGGCATACGATGATACGACGCTGCAAGTAAACTGGCCAACTATAAATAAATAGAGAGGATTAAGCGTGACAGCTTTGGTAACGAAAACGTTGGATTGGCTGAAATAAGCCACCGGTCTCAACCGCCAATCGTTTGCTCGGATCGTGTCTGCTGCCGCCAATCAAGGTTCAGCAATGACTTTGATCGGTTCAGCTTAGTTGCTTTGTGGACCCGCTATATGCTCCTCCTAGGCTAGGGACGCATGTTCTCTGCCGATTGCTTTGTACAGAAGTGCAGCCGCGCAACACGCACCACGTAGCTGCACTTCTGTACAAAGAGCTTGTTTGTCTGGTGCGCTGGTGCTGGTAAAGTGTACAGTACTCCGTACTTGGTAAGTTTTCAACGCTCCCTGCCCATGAGTGAGGAAAAATCAGTACGTGGAACGTCACATGCATCGGGTGGTATTGGAACATGAACAGAGGAACTGAAAGCGAGTGCTAGCTTTGTAGAGTTACAGCCTGTAGAATGTTTTGCAGGAAATATTGCTGGAGAAACTAGCTAGGCTGCTACGGGGACGACGGACTATGACTAGTATGCGAAGCTAGCGTATACTAGATTTATTTACCCTATAATTAAGGGTAAATTAATGGACTTTCTTAACAAGAAAGTTGTATATTTATTTATTACCCTATAATAGTCCAATGTAGATGGCTGGTATACGACCTGTCGAGATCAAGTGGTCGAGGCAGTGGCAGCTGTACCCATGACAAGATTGCCAAATCCTCGTCTTGCATTCACGCTTGAACTTGACACCGGGGTTAGGGGAGCTTTTTTTTCATTTGAGAAAGGTAAATTCTGATCACACACTCTTGTGGTTCCTCTTAATTTGCCGTTGGGTTTGCTTTCAGATTCGTATAGTGCCAAAAAAAATTTTGTTTACAGATATGTCTACTTGTCTCTTTAGTCTTTACATACTTTGAGCAAAATTCGAAGCATACCCATGAGTCAATAAGGGTAATTTTCCTGCATTTCCTAGCTGGCACATGGTAGTTGGCTAGTAGGCACATGGTGGTAGAGGTTGAAAACAACTGTGTGACAACTATGTGACTGCGCGTTTTTGTTTTTGCCGGATGCGGAGTGTCATATAGCAGTGCACAGCGTTGCTTCTTCTTCCTCGATCTAATTGAACAAGAGAACAGTACCACCGCAAAATCAGACAGCTATCTCTTGTGGAGCTACATGCTCTCTTGTCTCCCACCATCTTTCAATCAATTAATTAATCCAGCAGCTTCCTCGTTACCATTCATGCTATTGTCACCAGTGTCACATTAACTTGGGTTCGTTCTTCGTTGTCATGTGTCCTTGCTTGCTCCTCATGCACACTATGCCCCACCTTCAACGCCGGGCTAGATAGAACCTGTTGTGCCACCTCTCCCTGTCCCTCCAATATAACGAAAATTGAAGTGGTTTGAGGAAGATAAAAATTCTTACAAGTTAAATATAGTCCGCTCATCTCTTCTAATTCTCTTTGAACCATTTTTGGATGTACTCAGTATCCACATTAATCTATACATGTATTAAGGTTGATTGAAGTAGAAAATTAACTAATTTTTTATCCCAATCTATTCCAAACCACATGTATTGATGTGAATACGATCGTATGTAACCAAGCCCTTGGGTGGAAATTAATCGAATGATATATGAGTGCCAAGGTTGCATTGACAAGCGATTGAAAGCAACCTTTTTTGTCTGGCACCTCTCACCGTGTGCTTTTGGACGTGAAATCTTGACGGCGAAATAACTGGCCTACATATACTCCACCCACACCATACTCCTATACTAGCTACACGTAGGTGTAGTATACTGTATATAGTATACACGTACGTAGATGAGTTTCCTTTTCACGTGAGAGGCGTGAGACGGCGCTAGTTCCCGTCGCCACTAGCACGCCAAGTCGCCCACGCACGAGCATCGACCGCCCGTTGCGCACCCCGCGACCGGACGGGACAGCGAAAGCCGACAACAGTTGTTTCACGGATCCGCCGGCCCGGCCAGTCGCAAGCCTATGAGGCTACTGACTGTGATGGCCCAGTCTGTTCTGCACCGCGGGAACGTGGCTGGCTGGCTGCATCCGGCCATCCCCACCCTCCGCCCGCGCTACGTAGCTGGCTGCATCGGCAGCGCAGGGCGCCGGCGCGGGGGATACGCTGGAGGTGTGGAGCCGAGCAATGGCGTCCACGGGTTTTGGACGGACAGCATGCTGCTGCTCCTGATTCTTGTCGTCTTCCGCCTCCCGCACAGAGCCCCGGGGTGAAAAATTTTCAACCCGATGAATAGTAATTCTTTTGTCTTATTTGAAAAATATTGTCCAATCGCGAACCAACTAGGCTCAAAAGATTCATCTCGTGATTTTAAACTAAACTGTGTAATTAATTATTTATTTTACCTACATTTAATACTCCATGTATGAGTCCAAAAATTGATGTGATGGAGAGAGATTGAAAAAACTTGGAATTTAGAGGCAATCTAAACAAGCCGCTTGCTTTCAGAGTTCAGACCTTCGCTTCGTGATGCCGAATAATCATGAGGTGCTGTGAACTGTGCGCGTATACTGCCGGAAGTGCCCAGCGAGGCAGCGAGGGACTGGCAATAGACGAACAGACCCCGCTGGTCTACGTCGAAACAACGACGGAGTGGCTATACACATACTCTCTCCGTTTCAATTTAACTGTCGTCGTAGCACCAGTTGCATGTTCCAGTTTATCTTTCGTCTAGTCTAGGCCTGCATGCATGGTGTCACAATCCATGGACCCATCCCACCTCCCCCAGTTTGTTCTCGTCCGCTCATTCTACGGCCGTTGTACTAAGTTCGCGTTGTTTGAAACGAGGCCACAGGCTGTCATGTGTACCCATTTCATAGGGTACCTTGGTCTTGGTGCATGCTCCCCGACGACAATTAAATCGAAACAGAGGGAGTATATTTCACACTATATTTCCACATGCATCACCGAGACACCGAGGGTCATAAATTGGTTTCCAATCTTCCTGACACACCGACGACGATCGACCGGCCGACGAAAACCGTACAAATTCCAACAACAACAACTAACAACGGGCAGCCCGCTGTGTGTTTTTCCAGAGCTATATGGATATTGCTCGTATACAAGTGAGGTGACGAGAGGTGCTTTCGATGTCCACCCGGCTCGAGCTATAGTTGTGTGGCAGGGTGTGTATTGTGGTTCGCATCGAGGCTAGCGAGCTTCTCATTACAGTAGGTTCTGAGCACGTGGCCGCTAGCCAGAGAGATCATATCATATCAAAAAGAAGGATGATGTCCGGCCGATGACTTGCATATCTGTCAATCATAACTACTCCTTACTGCATGGTCCCCCTCCCCCGCGTCGCCCTCCCGCTTAGGGCGACACGGGCGGCACCACGACGCCGCCGCCGCCGGGCATCCTCCCCTGCCTTCCCCTCCCCTCGCCGCCGCCGGAGGGGGCCGCCGGGAAGCCCGCGCGGCTCCCCAAGAGGGCGGCGGCGGGGCCATCCTCCCGGGTGTGGGCGCTCGCGGTGCTCAGGGAAGCAGCGGGGCTCCCTGCTCCGAGGGCCGCGGTGGTGGCCTTGGGCGGCGCCATCGCCGGATCCGGTGCCCCATGGCCGGGGTTCGCCGCTTGGTGGACGGGGCCTGCTGGTGGTGGTCGTCGACGGTGGAGGTGCCTCCTCCGGCCGCCGGGGACCTAGATCCGCGCGGGCCTGGCCTGCTGTTGGCCGGATCGGGCGTCCCTGTGCTGTTCCTGGTGTGGGGGCTCACGGTGGCCGGCGCCTTCTCCGGTGGCTCCGGCGGTCTTTGCTCGGGTGGCCGCTTGACGGCTTGCGCGGTGCCGGGCCGGCCACGGCGGGCCGGCGCCGGGCCGCGGCCGGGCTACGGCGCCCGGCGGCGCCGGCATTGGACGGGGGGGGGGCTCATGGTGGTGGTTCGGCTCGGCGGCGGCGTGGTGGCGCGGGCCGGGCCGTGGGTGGGCGTGCGGTGGTGCCATGGTGGTGCCGCTGACGATGTCGACAACGGTGGCGGCCGCTCCCTGTCACAGAACTGACCAATTTATACAAGATTAAGTACAGATGTCCCTGTTAATACGTTGACACTCGTATACTTTGTCTTATATAAACCCGGTAGTCCAACGAAATCACGAAGGATTTCAAACCAACTTGCAACAAACCAAGATCGTAGTAATTCAAAGCATAACCACATCACCCGTTACATCCTTTTACAAATAATCTACATAGATTATCTAATATCGGAGTCCACTCTAGTTATTACAAACCGAATATAGGGTAGCGGAAGAAGCATAGTTTTAAAAGCTAAAATAGTAGTTTAAGGGTTACATTGCCGCACAAGCTCATATCTTACAAAAGCAATATAAGGTAAGAAAGCTACTAGAGACCATGCCCAATGGTCTAGTCTTCATTCCCGGCAGGAGAAGGCGTAGTTGCAAAGCAACCATTATAGAAGATGTCATCTCGCAATGGAGGGAATAAACTCGAGTACTCAATTGTACTCAACAAGACTTACCCGACATGAAATAGAAATAAAGACTCCAAGGATTATGCAAAGCTTTATAGGTGGAGTTGGCGTAACTCATTTTGCGTAAAAGCTTTAAGTGACAAGAGTAATCATGTTGTTATTAGCATCAAGTTAATCTTCATTAACCTGTTATCTAGATTTGCACTTGTGCTAAACAAGCAACTGAGTAGAGAAATACATAACCAAATCAGTTCATTATCGCCTATCTTGCGAAGTGTGATCAACCTTCCAAACAACTTAAAGTTTTCAAGTATGGAGATACTCCCGTCAAGCTTCTCACTATCCAGGAGACGATGGCGATTCGAATCGATTACAACCCACTGGGAAATATTCCTAACACTCTCCCGGCACACCCCGCCAAGGGTAGCCGTAGAACACCATTCGTACAACTCAGAATCACGGATCCGAACGGCCGCCTCACTTAGGGTCGCCACCATGCCATGAGGTCGGGAATTATAACACCCGCCCCGGACTTACGGACATGACTTCCCACACGGACATACCACGCCGGATATGCCAATGGATCAGGAATTATAACACCTGTCGGCGGGTGAGACTTGATACTTTTCGCGATCCGGCCTAAGTTGAGCTACTAGGCTTCGCGGCGGATAACCTCAGATCCAGCCAGCTAAGTGCTAGGCACTGTTCAACATGACTAGGAAAGGCTCCATTCCTTGTGTGTGATTAATTTGCACGATGGTACGCTTCACTAACAAGGTTGGCCGACCATGTAGCTCATGCGCTCCGTCTTGCCTTCGATTTACATACACATGGTTATTTGCACGATAGCATATATATAGCCAACCGTGAACCATCATCCTAATTCTCGCAAGTGATCATTAATCACTCGACTTCTACCGTTTAAGCATGGCTAAGCAAATGCTACGGTATCATATCATTAGGATTTCGGGGATGATAACGGACAAGGAATGCTATAAATGCAGCAAGGGTTCCAATTCAATTCCTAGAACTTAATGCAACAATCATAAAGCATTTAGTAATTATAAAAGTTAGGAAGTTAAAATGCTCCGGGCTTGCCTTTCACGAACGTTGAAGGTTCGTGTCGTGGACACTCAAGAACAACCTCCTCTATGGCGTCGGGTTCGACCACCGAACCTTTTGCTCCCGAGGAATCTCCGGCTCCCGCGGCCACGTTCCTCGAACTCCAACAGAGTCACTCTCCGCGCGGCGCACCTATTGCATGCATATGCATTGAATAAGTATAACGATTGCATAAGTGAGGATAGTGATGATGACATGATGCTCATGATGACAAGTTGATAAGATCGTATCACCGGACACTCGTTTACCGAGTTCTCCAACTATATTCAAATCACTATAACAAGGGTTTTGAATTTTTCTTAAGAAAAGCGAACACACTTACCATATCTACACAACTGAACATATAACAATTCATCTGGAGTTAAAGACCTAACACCTGCACATAAGATTTTACTTTAATTAACTTAGGCACATAAAATAACCCCTATTAAACATATTGGCATGAAAAACATGAGCTCAAACAATTAAGTAAAGGTGCCAAAGGTCATTAAGAGTAATGACCTAGGGTCAACACTCAATCCAAAAAGTCAAACAATCCCTATAATGATTAGTCAAGTTTAAAGATTAATTAAAGCATTAAACAATTAATTCATTAAGCAAAAATAAGGCATAAAATAAAATTACTCCAATTAAGTCCAAAATTTTATTTTAAGCTACTTACATCATAATTAAGTCACACAATAAAATTCATGATTTTTGGAACAACAAATAAATTATTAAAATTGAAAGAAGAAGCATTTATTAATTAAATGAGCTAATTAATTAACATGCAAAACATTGCCCAAATTCAGATTTCATATTTTTCCTAGATCAAGCATCTCATGAGAAGGCTACACAAAAATTTTCATAATTTTTGGAGCTATGATTAATTTTATACAAAATAGACAAATACTAGCACTATTCACTCAAAATAGAAATGGAAAAGCATTTTCATAAATGAAAATTGGCTCTCGGACCGATTTGGCGGCCAAGGCCCAGCTCGGCTCGCTACGTGGCGCATGCCCAGCGCGGGCGCACGGCCCATGTAGCGGGCGGCCCCAAGAAGAAGACAAAGCAGCAAAGATGCGGCGGCAGCGCCCAGCCAGGGCGGAGAGACCGCCCAACGGCGCGTGCGCGAGCGGCGGCCCGACGGTGGCAAAGGCACTTTGCGCAGAGAAGCCCTCGTAGTCTAGGAAATTACGAATAGACCCAACTTAAAGTTTCACACTATTCAATGAGTCTAGCACTTTACACCTAGGACCCCCGGACTTAATCGAATTCACAAAATGAAGTCCTCGGATGGCGCCCGAGCGTAGCGCGACGCAGGCGCCGGCCGGCCGCGGAACTCGCCGACGGCGACGTTTCGGCGACGGACCGAGTCGACTCGAATCCTAGTGACGGCGCGCATCCAACGGGGCAAAAAGAGCAAGCTAAGGCGGACTAATGACGGCAGCGGCGCACAAGCGACGGCGGTGCTCGGAGCTCGCGTTGTCAAGCCGCGTTCCGGCGAACTCAAGGCACTAAAGCCGACAAGCTCTTCGGCGTTGCGTCTACGTGGCGGGGCGACTCCAGAACACTAACGAGAAAAGAAAAAGGGAGATGGGAGAGAGCCGGCCGCGCGAGACCTAGCTCGCGGCCATGGCGGCGGTGCAGGGGTACGAGCTCACCTTGCTATGGCGTAAGGTGTAGCCGGGTCGGGGATGAAGCGGAGCTTGTGGCAAGCGTGGCCGCGGCTAATCGGAGAATGAACGAGGGAGGAGGATGAATTTTTGGGGGACGGCGATGGTGCTTGGCGGCAACCGAGAGAGAAAGGAGAGGAAGTAGAGAAGAAGAAGTGGCCGGCTTGGGTATGGGCGGTGTAGGGAGGTGGCCGGGACCTTCGCGTCGCCGTCCACGCGCTCAATCGCGGGAAAACCGGAGGGGCTCGGTGGCTACGGCGACGAGGATGAGCAGGGGAGGGATGGGCGGGGTACGTAGCAACGCTAGGGGATTTTTCCACTTTTTCAAATACTCAAGATTTCATATTGAAACTTGAAAAAGTTTAAACATGAAAGTTACTCAAAATAATGAAAATGACAACTTTGTTTTTTGAAGCATATCAAAATTCTAAGTATTTTTGAAATTAGGTTTTCAAATTTGAATTTGAATTTGAATTCAATCATCAATCAAATGCAATGTCATTAAGCACTTTAATGATGCTTATGCACATGTGATAATGCAATTTGGGCTAATAACACCTTGAGGTGTTACAGCCTTCCCCTCTTAAGAAAATCTCGTCCCGAGATTTTGAAAAACGTACCATTTGAAATAGAAAGATGGATAAGTATTTTTCAGATAGTCCTCTTGTTCCCACGTTGCATCTTTCTCACTGTGATTACTCCAAACCACTTTGAACAATTTCACCACTCGACTGCGAGTCACCCGTTCTATAACATCCAAGACCTTCACTGGCTTTTCTTCATAGGAGAGATCAGATTGTAATTTGATACCCCTGACTTTAACTTCTTCTTCCGAGATGCGAAGACATTTCTTCAACCGAGAGACATGGAAGACTCGGAAAGATAGTTCCCATTTCAGAGGTAGTTGAAGTTTGTAGGCTACTTTTCCACACTTCTCAATAATTGGATAAGGTCCAATATAACGAGGCGCGAGTTTACGCTTCACACCGAAACGTTTCACACCTTTCATGGGCGACACCTTGAGATATACATGGTCACCCACCTTGAACTCAATAGACTTCCTTCGCTTATCAAGATAACTCTTTTGTCGAGCTTGAGCAGCTTCCATATTTTTCTCGATTTTCCGGACTTGCTCTTCGGCATCCTTGACGAAGTCACTTCCATAATATTCTCTTTCCCGGTTTCTACCCAATTCAAAGGGTTCTACATTTTCGTCCATACAAGGCTTCGAAGGGAGGCATTTTAATACTCTCTTGATAGCTATTATTATAAGAGAATTCCGCTAAGAGGTAGCCATTTGTCCCATGGTCCTTTACAGGATATAACACAGCTCGAAGCATGTCTTCTAGAATTTGGTTCACACGCTCGCTTGTCCCGAAGTTTGCGGGTGATAAGCCGAGCCGTGAAGTGTTTGAGTGCCAAGATCTTGCTGAAGTCGTTGCCGTAAATGAGCAGAACCGGGTTCCCCTATCAGAGACAATAGTCTTGGGTACACCGTGAAGACGAACTACTTGTTCGAGGTAAATCTCAGCATACTTATGAGGATGATAGTCAGTCTTTACTGGTATGAAATGAGCAGACTTTGTCAGACGATCAACGATCACCCGAGATAGAGTCAAAACCCTTTGGAGTGGTTGGCAAACCAACAATAAAATCCATGCTGATTTCTTCCCACTTCCAATCTGGAATAGACAGGGGCTCTAGTAAACCGGGTTTGATATGTATCGCTTTGACACGGCAACAATTGTCGCAATGAGCAACAAAGGCTGCAATTTCTTTCTTCATTTTGGGCCACCAGAAGTAAGGTTTTAGGTCTTGGTACATCTTACTACTTCCAGGGTGAATGGACAACTTAGAAGAATGAGCTTCGGATATAATTTGATTCCTTAGATCTTTGTTGTTTGGCACAACAAGTCTATCCTTAAACCAGAGAATTTCTTGATCATCAACTCTAAAATACTTGGTTTCTTGCGCTTTCATCTTTTTCTTGATGCCTAATACACTTTTATCGGTCTTTTGCAGCTCCATGATTTGGTTTCGAAGAGAGCATTCAACCGTGAGATTATGAAGAACAATAGGATGAAGAAGACGAGACAAATGAAAATCTTCAGCAACTAGAGAGTGGCAATGAGACTTCCTGCTCAAGGCATCTGCAACCACATTTGCCTTGCCAGGATGATAATGCACTTGAAGATTATAGTCCTTGATCAACTCCAACCATCTTCTTTGACGCATGTTCACTCAAAGTTGAGTGAAGATATATTTGAGGCTTTTATGATCAAGATAGATATTGCATACATTACCAAGTAGATAATGTCTCCATATCTTCGAGCATGAACAACAAAGCAGCCTAACTCTAAGTCATGAGTGGGATAATTGACTTCGTGTTTTCGGAGCCGACGCGAGGCATAGGCAATGACTCGGCCATCTTGCATAAGAACACAACCCAAACCGGTGCTCGATGCATCACAAAATATGTCAAAAGGCTTCTCAATATCCGGTTGAGCTAATAGGAGTGGAAGTCAACAAAGTCCGCAAAGTATCAAAAGCCTTTTCACACTCTGGAGTCCAGAGGAATTTTTCATCCTTTTGAAGCAATCGTGTCATGGGCTTGGCAATTTTAGAGAAGTCCTTAATGAAGCGACGATAATATCCAGCTAGACCAAGAAAACTCCGAACTTCATGAACGGAAGTCGGGGCTTTCCGCCTAACACCTCTTGCACTTTTGAAGGATCAACAGAAATCCCATCTTCGATAATACATGACCTAGGAAAGGTACCTTTTTCAACCAAAACTCACACTTGCCGAACTTAGCATAAAGCCGATGCTCACGCAAGCGAGTCAAGACAATTCTCGATGCTCAGCATGCTCTTCTTCATTTTGAGAATAGATAAGAATGTCATCAATGAAAACCACCACGAATCTATCCAATTCATGAATACCTTGTTCATAAGGTATGTAAAGTGGGCAGGAGCATTGGTCAAGCCAAAAGACATGACAAGATATTCAAACAAGCCATAACGGGTTGAGAAAGCGGTTTTGGGAATATCCTCGGGACGAATCCTGATTTGATGATATCCCGATCTCAAATCAATCTTGGAGAATACCTTAGCCTTTGATAGTTGATCAAATAAGATATCAATATGAGGAAGAGGATACTTGTTCTTGACAAGAACGGCATTGAGCGGGCGATAATCCACGCACATGCGCAAGGTTTGGTCCTTCTTCTTTACAAAGATAACAGGACTACCCCATTCGAGGAACGGAGCGAATGAAACCCTTCTTTAAAAGTTCACCTAATTGAGTTTTAAGCTCTTTCAACTCATTGGGTGGCATTCGATATGGTCTTCGAGAGATAGGAGCAAGACCAGGATTAATTCAATTTTGAACTCCACATCACGTTCCGGAGGTAATCCGTGCAAGTCATCGGAAAGACATCCGGAAACTCACAAACCACAGGAATATCAAGAATGGCCTTTGCTTCAAAGAAGCATTAGCCGTATTGCGAATGGTGGTATCACGAGGGAGCTCAACTAAGAAAGCCTCGTTATTAGTGGGATCTCTCAACATTACCACACGAGTGGTAGTGTCAATAAGAACTCCGTTCTTGCTCATCCAATTCATACCCGAATTACATCGATTCCTGCACTGTGCAACACTATAAGGTTCACAATATAGGTTCGACCCTCAACTAAAATGCTCACATCTTTTACTATCTCGATCGCAGAGACGCGAGTCCCAGCCGGCACTAATGCAATAACCCCCATGAGTTATAGTAGTTATGTGCTGATTGAACTTGGATGCAAAAGTAGGGCTCATAAAAGAATGTGAAGCACCCGAATCAAATAGCACAACTGCGGGTTGTTGGTTCACTAGGAACTTACCAGCGGTGACAACCTCACCAGATGGTATCTCTTCAACAGTAGTATAATGAACATTACCAGGACGAACATTTTCTTGATTCATCTTCCTAGGATGAGGACAATTATTCGCCCAATGTCCTGGCTGGTTACAATTCCAACATGGCCTATTGCTTGGAGGGACATTGGAACTACCCTGCCCAGATGTATTCTTGGGAAGAGCAATAGTATAACCTTTGCGATAACCAGTCTTGAACCGAGGTTTCTCCGAGGAGGACGATATCTCGATGTTAGCAAACAGTGGACGGTTCGAGTTTTAGCCATGACAGAGTCCTGGACCGAGAAGCTCCCGCATCATACGCCCTCTTGCGGCTCTTAAAAGCAAAGATAAATATTGTCATTATTCTCTTGAGTTAGGGCATCACTAACAAACTCATTGAAAGTTGTACACTTGCAATTGCCCATAGATTTCATCGCCTTAGGGCCGAGTCCCCTCTTGAAACTAGCAATCTTCTTGGCTTCGCATCAACCATTTTCGGAGCATAACGAGACAAATGGTTGAAAGCCCGATGATATTCGTAAAAGTTTTGGTGTCTTGAGTCAGTCTCATGAACTCCGTATGCTTGATAGCCATAAGACCAGGAGGAATGAAACGTGCTCTGAAAACCTCACAGAACTGATTCCAGACAAGATTGGTATTAGCAGGTAATGCCTTCCAATAATTGGCCCACCAAATACCCGCCGAACCTTGAAGCGATAGGAAGCATACTCCACTTTCAGGCCCTCGCAAGCCCGAGCAAACGAAACCTTTGCTCTACGTAATTCAGCCATTCATCACTGAAGTGGTTCTTTTGTCTCTTCAAAGGTAGGAGGCTTGGTGTCCATGAAATCCTTGAAGTTACTCGACGATTTGGTTCCCGATGGGCATCACGACCACCACAATTCGCCAACATACGAACCGTTTCTCCCATGAGACGCCGACTTTCCACCATGGTATGCATAAGCGCTCCGGAGTAGGCGGAGGTGGAGGCCGAGGAAGACCATGGTGCTCACCGTGATGGTGGTTTTCACCATCGCAGATATGTGCAAATAGTGAGTATTGATGATGTCCAAAAAGTGTGGGTAAATTATATAATCATGCCAAACCGAATTCATTGGAGAAGAAACTCGAACAATAAATAGAGGCACAATCATAAATCTCCACAAGACATTGTCATCAATAACATCACCGGGCGCAATATCGCGATGTATCTGAAAACACATTTTACCAACAACTAAAAGGTTCCCATATCTGAGGAGTTTCCTTAAGACCATTTAAAGTGAGAGATGCAACTTCTTATAGGAGGACACTTTTTAGAGAAATGGCGTATTAAAAACTTTTGAGGTAAGAAGTTTTATAAGGGAGGACAAGTGCAAATATTATATGAATGCCATGATGCATGCACGATCCGTACGTCCTCACAATCCTAACTTTGATTCTGACGTTCTAGACGGTGGCATACATACATTCTCTCATATATCGTAACTAGTCGAACTAACGTGAGCATTGTTAGTGTACCTGCAAGAAATTTTCATTTCAGCCCAACAATTCCCAATATAACACACAAGGAAAGCAGTAACACAATTTACGCACCCCCCTCCATCTATGCATATTCCCAATATACATAGATGTAGGTGCACGATACCCGAATCATCGTCAGAAGACGGCATCACCAAGAATGGTGGAAAACACCCTCACATGGGCACTTTCATATAAACATGTGTGGAACATGTAAATACTTCAGTACCATATAAGCACTCCCCTAGATCGGCGTTTGTCCGATCATGCTCTCACAACTCGCCTTACCTTGGCGACGATTCAAACATTAACACTAGCAACATATATGGCTAATTCATATATGAAGGTTACCACCACCATTAGACCACAGGGTAACTATTGCGGTCAAGTTATCACTCTTCATACCTTAGCAAAGGCGTCGATGCAATATTTAAATTTCCCCCAGGTTAGTACTTACTAAGCCACCTGTAAATCCTTATATGGGCATAAAAAAAATATGAACACTGGCAACCTTTAGGTTTGAAATTAAGTTTTCGCAAAAGCTTTTGTTTTATTACACAAATGACGTGTTTAGTTTGAACCATGCTCCGATGCTACTGTCACGTAACCGACCAATTTATACAAGATTAAGTACAGATGTCCCCGTTAATACGTTGACACTCGTATACTTTGTCTTATATAAACCCGTAGTCCAATGAAATCACGAAGGATTTCAAACCAACTTGCAACAAACCAAGATCGTAGTAATTCAAAGATAACCACATCACCTGTTACATCCTTTTACAAATAATCTACATAGATTATCTAATATCGGAGTCCACTCTAGTTATTACAAACCAGAATATAGGGTAGCGGAAGAAGCATAGTTTTAAAAGCTAAAACAGTAGTTTAAGGGTTACATTGCTAGTACAAGCTCATATCTTACAAAAGCAATATAAGGTAAGAAAGCTACTAGAGACCATGCCCAATGGTCTAGTCTTCATTCCCGGCAGGGGAGAAGGCGATAGTTGCAGCAACCATTATAGAAGATGTCATCTCGCAATGGAGGGAATAAACCCCGAGTACTCAATTGTACTCAACAAGACTTACCCGACATGAAATAGAAATAAAGACTCCAAGGATTATGCAAAGCTTTATAGGTGGAGTTGGCGTAACTCATTTTGCGTAAAAGCTTTAAGTGACAAGAGTAATCATGTTGTTATTAGCATCAAGTTAATCTTCATTAACCTGTTATCTAGATTTGCACTTGTGCTAAACAAGCAACCGAGTAGAGAAATACATAACCAAATCGGGTTCATTATCGCCTATCTTGCGAAGTGTGATCAACCTTCCAAACAACTTAAAGTTTTCAAGTATGGAGATACTCCCGTCAAGCTTCTCACTATCCAGAGACGATGGCGATTCGAATCGATTACAACCCAAAGTGGGGAAATATTCCTAACACTCTCCCTAAGACACCCGCCAAGGGTAGCCGTAGAACACCATTCGTACAACTCGGGAATCACGGATCCGAACAGCCGCCTCACTTAGGGTCGCCACCATGCCATGAGGTCGAATTATAACACCTGCCTCTGGACTTACGGACATGACTTCCCACACGGACATACCACGCCGGATATGCCAATGGATCAGGAATTATAACACCTGTCGGCGGGTGAGACTTGATACTTTTCGCGATCCGGCCTAAGTTGAGCTACTAGGCTTCGCGGCGGATAACCTCAGATCCAGCCAGCTAAGTGCTAGGCACTGTTCAACATGACTAGGAAAGGCTCCATTCCTTGTGTGTGATTAATTTGCACGACGGTACGCTTCACTAACAAGGTTGGCCGACCATGTAGCTCATGCGCTCCGTCTTGCCTTCGATTTACATACACATGGTTATTTGCACGATAGCATATATATAGCCAACCGTGAACCATCATCCTAATTCTCGCAAGTGATCATTAATCACTCGACTTCTACCGTTTAAGCATGGCTAAGCAAATGCTACGGTATCATATCATTAGGATTTCGGGGATGATAACTCGGACAAGGAATGCTATAAATGCAGCAAGGGTTCCAATTCAATTCCTAGAACTTAATGCAACAATCATAAAGCATTTAGTAATTATAAAAGTTAGGAAGTTAAAATGCTCCGGGCTTGCCTTTCACGAACGTTGAAGGTTCGTGTCGTGGACACTCAAGAACAACCTCCTCTATGGCGTCGGGTTCGACCACCGAACCTTTTGCTCCCCGAGGAATCTCCGCTCCCGCGGCCACGTTCCCTCGAACTCCAACAGTCACTCCCGCGGGCGCACCTATTGCATGCATATGCATTGAATAAGTATAACGATTGCATAAGTGAGGATAGTGATGATGACATGATGCTCATGATGACAGGTTGATAAGATCGTATCATTGGACACTCGTTTACCGAGCTCTCCAGCTATATTCAAATCACTATAACAAGGGTTTTGAAATTTTCTTAAGAAAAGCGAACACACTTACCATATCTACACAACTGAACATATAACAATTCATCTGGAGTTAAAGACCTAACACCTGCACCTAAGATTTTACTTTAATTAACTTAGGCACATAAAATAACCCCTATTAAACATATTGGCATGAAAAACATGAGCTCAAACAATTAAGTAAAGGTGCCAAAGGTCATTAAGAGTAATGACCTAGGGTCAACACTCAATCCAAAAAGTCAAACAATCCCTATAATGATTAGTCAAGTTTAAAGATTAATTAAAGCATTAAACAATTAATTCATTAAGCAAAAATAAGGCATAAAATAAAATTACTCCAATTAAGTCCAAAATTTTATTTTAAGCTACTTACATCATAATTAAGTCACACAATAAAATTCATGATTTTTGGAACAACAAATAAATTATTAAAATTGAAAGAAGAAGCATTTATTAATTAAATGAGCTAATTAATTAACATGCAAAACATTGCCCAAATTCAGATTTCATATTTTTCCTAGATCAAGCATCTCATGAGAAGGCTACACAAAAATTTTCATAATTTTTAGAGCTATGATTAATTTTATACAAAATAGACAAATACTAGCACTATTCACTCAAAATAGAAATGGAAAAGCATTTTCATAAATGAAAATTGGCTCTCGGACCGATTTGGCGGCGCGGCCCAGCTCGGCTGCTACGCGAGCCAGCGCGCGGCCCAGCGCTGGCGCGGGCGGCCTAGCCACGGGTAGACGGGCCTGAAGAAGAAGACAAAGCCACCCAAAGATGCGGCAGCCCGGCCAACATGGAGTGAGACCGGCCCAACAAATGGCGCGCGCGAGCGGCGGCTCGACGGTGGCAAAGGCACTTTGCGAGAAGCCCTCGTAGTCTAGGAAATTACGAATAGACCCAACTTAAAGTTTCACACTATTCACCGAGTCTAGCACTTTACACCGACCCCCGGACTTAATCGAATTCACAAAATGAAGTCCTCGGATGGCGCCCGAGCGAGCGCGACGCGGGCGCTCGCCGGCCGCCATGAACTCGCCGACGGCGACGTTTCCGGCGACGGGACCGAGTCGACTCGAATCCTAGTGACGGCGCGCATCCAACGGGGCAAAAAGAGCAAGCTAAGGCGGACTAATGACGGCAGCGGCGCACAAGCGACGGCGGTGCTCGGAGCTCGCGGTGTCAAGCCGCGTTCCGGCGAACTCAAGGCACTAAAGCCGACAAGCTCTTCGGCGTTGCGTCTACGTGGCGGGGCGACTCCAGAACACTAACGAGAAAAGAAAAAGGGAGATGGGAGAGAGCTGGCCGCGCGAGACCTAGCTCGCGGCCATGGCGGCGGTGCGGGGTACGAGCTCACCTTGCTATGGCGTAAGGTGTAGCTGGGTCAGGGATGAAGCGGAGCTTGTGGCCAAGCCGTGGCCACGGCTAATCGGAGAATGAACGAGGAGGAGGATGAATTTTGGGGGACGGCGCGGTGGTGCTTGGCGGCAACCGAGAGAGAGAAAGGAGAGGAAGTAGAGAAGAAGAAGTGGCCGGCTTGGGTATGGGCAGTGTAGAGAGGTGGCCAGGACCTTCGCGTCGTCGTCCACGCGCTCAATCGCGCGGGAAAACCGGTTAGGGGCTCGGTGGCTACGGCGACGAGGATGAGCGAGGGAGGGATGGGGCGGCATCAGTAGCGGCAACGGGGATTTTTCCACTTTTTCAAATACTCAAGATTTCATATTGAAACTTGAAAAAGTTTAAACATGAAAGTTACTCAAAATAATGAAAATGACAACTTTGTTTTTTGAAGCATATCAAAATTCTAAGTATTTTTGAAATTAGGT
Organism: Themeda triandra; assembly: GCA_018135685.1. Classification (NCBI taxonomy): domain Eukaryota; kingdom Viridiplantae; phylum Streptophyta; class Magnoliopsida; order Poales; family Poaceae; genus Themeda; species Themeda triandra. The sequence goes on from JAENPR010001424.1 coordinate 48,288, forward strand.
TTTCAAATTTGAATTTGAATTCAATCATCAATCAAATGCAATGTCATTAAGCACTTTAATGATGCTTATGCACATGTGATAATGCAATTTGGGCTAATAACACCTTGAGGTGTTACACTCCCCTCCGTGGGGGGGAGCGTAGGCGTTGGCGTCGCCCTTTCGGGTCGCGGTTGAGGGCTCCTCCTTCCTCGTCCCCGCCTCCCCGCCTCTTCTTGGTGGTTGTCTCGTGGCGGTGGACGGGGTTGTGTTGGCGTTGGGGGACGGCCTTCGTCTTTGCCGCCCCTCCCCCATGCCTCCGACCGCTGCCCAGGGACGGTCAGCTTGGTGACGGAGGCCGCGGCGTCCGCGGGGGTACTGATCTGGGGCCTCGCTCCGGATCCGGCACCTCCGGGGGGTGGTGGTTCCTGCGACGGGAGCTCGGTCGGTTGCGGTGGCCGACGGCGGCTACGGTGTCGGCGAGCGGTTGGTGGGTGTTCATGGTGGCGGAGGGCTGGTGTTCGGCGGGGGATCTCGGCAGGGTGCTGGCGCAGTTTTGCGGCTGCTCGCGCGGCCGGCGCGTCTACTCTGGTGAGGCTTCTTCTGATGGCTGGCAGCGGTGGCTTGGTGGCTGGTAGGGACCTGAGTTTCTTGTCGAGTCGGTGCTGGGGTTGTTTTGGGCGAAAGCCTGGCGACAGCGACACTTGTGGGTGTCGTTCCCCTGTTGAGGGCGTCGCGTCCTTAGCACATTCCATGGGTGAGAACCCAGTCCTGTCATGGACGGACGGCGGCGGCGCTTGGACGTCGTTACCTTCTTGAGGGCGTCGTTGTGGAATTCGACTCGGCTGGGTTGTCTTGGGCAGTGCTTCTTCGTCGTCTCCGTCAACGTGTTCGGGGTTGGTGTTGGTTGGTGGTTTTTTTTATTTAGTTGCTTAGTTTTTAGGTTTTGTTGGTTTCTGTTGAGTTGGCGTCAGTGGTGGAGCTCCTAGCGGCTTCTTGTTGGACGCTCGTGTCGATGACCTAATCCGACCGAGCTCTAAAGTGGAGGCTCGTGTCGACGACCCAATCCGACCGACTTCTAGTGTTTAGAGGCTTGTGTTGATGTCCCAATCCGACCAAGCGCGGAGCTGAGTAGAGTTGAGTTGGCCCTTTGTGACACGAGTTGAGTTGATTTGGTACATAGATGTGTCATTGGAGTAGGGTATCCTACAAATTGTACGTAGTTTTCGCCCAGTTTTCACCTCAAAAACTGGACGGGGGCACTTACCTTTCTTTTTTCTTTCTTCGTCTAATTTTTTCTTTCTTCGTCTAATAGAATTACGGTGTCAATCATCGCTTGTCAGCACTCGTCATTGTTGACATCCGCAACTACTCGTACTATACACTACGTAGTACCATCCACCAACATAGATCGATGCCCACACGAACTCGTGCGCCACAGGTGTCCCTTCGCATGCAGTCCACCACACAGTGCGCCACAGGTGTCCCTTCGCATGCAGTCCACCACACACTTCTCGCCTGCTCGTCGTCGTTTGTGACCACCACAGGCGGCCGACGACTGTGTCTATATTGTATTGTAGCTGGCTACTAGCCGATCTCGATACCCCAGCTTCGTCCTGCCTGTTCGTCAGCTCCAGATCTTTCAAGGCACATTCATCCAATTCCGCTGCAGTGCAGCAGTGACTAGCTTCTGATACTGTGGGTGGCGTCGCGTTAGCTGTACGTTTTCATTCCTAGCCGGTAGGTTGGCGCCGAAGGATCGAGAGTGTTTACTAAAGCTAGAAGTGATCGAAAGTTGGGCCAAATGATCTTCATTATATTAGATCACGCGTATAGCAGGAGCGTATGACCCTGGCACCTGCAACGAACGGAGAGTGGGCGTGCAGCGTGGCCTGGCCTCTGCCACTGAACTCGCATTTTCTGAACCCACAAGATCTCTTGACTCACTGTACATAGATAGCTACCAATTAGCACTAGACTGTTCCTAACTCGACCAACCACAAAGCTGATGAATATATTGATGTTTTTATAAGGTTATCAAAAGAAGGAAAGATATATAGTTCGACGGCTACGTATGTACTCTGTGAATCAAAAAGATTTGATGCAATATATAAGCTCTTTTTCTAGGACAAGGCGGTTAGCCATTGCCATCATATATATCCCACATGGTGGTTTGAAAATTGCGAAGCTGAGATCACAACTGTAATGAATCTTTGAATGCTAACAGCTCCAAGCTCTGTACGCACGAGTACGTACGGCGTGTATTTTATTTTTCTTGATTTTCTACCGTTCATTCATGAGGACCACGTCGGACCGATGTGTTCGCTGCAAATGGCACCTTACTTTATTAGTTCCACATAGTAACTACGTGGCTCGATCGTGGGTCATGACTTGGACAGGACGGCCGCCGGCCGGCAGGCCCAGCGTTTCTCTCCGTTCACGGACATAGGCGCCGGACGGACTACCGGACGAGCGCGAGGTTCATGCGGTGAATGTTATATTGGCGTTGAAAGGTCACCAAAGGACGATGGACAGTTGGCACCCACTGCCATCGCAGACATTTGACACATTCCGATCACGGTCCTTTTTCTCAAGCAAAAAAAAAAGGTGCTACGTAATGCCTACTGACTCGGAGATGATTGCAGAACATGCAGGAAAACTGATATATGGAAAAAAAAAAACGAAAAGGATTTGCAGAACATGCTCTAGGATCGTTTCAGAGACTTACATGTCTCAGTGACATGGATGAACAAGGGACGACCTGCCATGCATGTGCAAGGTGAGTTGGTTTTTATTATATACTAATGTGAGTAGAAAAACCTATATATAGCAGCTGTAAAAGCCCAAACAATTCTATAATCTGGGGACCAAAGGAAGTATACAGCCCTCTAGGGGTTGTATTACTACTATACCCTACAGAGTATTAGTAGAAACATATATTTTCTATTGTCATTCATTTCAGGATTACTACTATTACCTATAACACTGAACATTTCAGGATTTTGCACCACAAACCTTAATTTTGTCTCTTGTGGTTCTCCATTGTTGGAGTGTTCGAGACTGTTACCATATATAGCACCACGAAATATTGCATTGGTTTGTCAAATGTCACGAGTGACAACAGCCCTTTCTTTGTACAGAGCAATCGCACCTGCATAGACCAAAACGTAGGGTGGGCTAGATAATGGTCTGGACGACGAAGGTTTGGACCACAGCCAATCGCGATCCAGATGGGCGATATCGCGATCTTAGGAATGGTACAGAATAACCTAACACGTTCTGCACGCCCCTGACTACTTTTTTATTTATAGATACAGATAGAATGCGACGGAAGGGGCGGGACGCCAGGTTTGGACCATCATATCGATCTCAAGCTTGTTTCAAACGTACAAGTGGTGACGATGTGACATTTTCGATCCTGTGCCATGCATGAGATTTCTTCGTCCAATTTCTTGCATTGACACGTAATTCCTATCTGTGGCCGCAAGAAAAGGGCGTTGTCTGCAGATAAAGATATGATGAAAACCGGAGCGTTCTGGAACTGAACATGGAAGTCAATTAGAGGAGCAGTTGTAAGCGTTCACTTTTTTGACAAAGAATAAGCGTTCACTTTGATTTCTTCCGTTCGGTCCACCTGTGTTTCAGATTACTGTCGGCGTCTCCAAAATATTTTTCTTGGTGAACTAAAGGATATACCGAGATGGTTTAGCGTAGTCTGGTTCCAGGGTAATCGGTGAAAACACCAACACCACCACTCAAAATAATCAACCAGGTTTTTCTAGTGCAAATATTCAACCGGAATGGTGAGCTTCCACAAATTCTCGGCGAGACTTGATCGGTGAAGAGGTACGGTTGGGCCACAGGTTTTGCAGATCTGCGGAACGTTGGACGTGGACCGCGGCGGGGTTTCAGGCTTGGGCCACCTCCATCAGTAGTCCAGTCCACAACGCATGAGTTACAAGGATGCTCAGTTTCGGCTGGCCTGGGCCTGCAAACACACATCAGGTCTACATTGGTACAAAATTTGCCATGTCATGCTCCAAAGTTGACAAATTCATCAGATCGAGATATGAAGTAGCGCTCGCTCACTGCGTGGATGAAGCAGTCTACACCCCACCAGTATTTATTCAGATTGTCAGCTATCGCTCAGCAAGTTTCAGACTGGCAATTATTTCTTCAGACTGTCAATTGCTAAGATTCTCAGAGGAACAAGTTTCAGATCGAAAGAAGCAAAAGCTGCACAGATTGTTTGTTCAGAGTACCTGACGGGATCGGACGAGTCCCAGAGCGCGTACGTTGTTCAGGTGGAGATGAATGTGGCGGCTAAGCTGTGAATGAGAAAGACTGAGGTCACCTTGCCGGAAGAAGCAACTGCGACAACAACGATAGATAGAGGCTGCGGCTGTGGACGATGGATAGGATGCGGCTTGGAGGGAGAGAGCCAGGCTTCTTCAAAACAGGTGGATGTCTGATGATTTTTGTAACGAACCAGGATAACTGAGATGGAAATGAGGAAGACAGCAACAACCAGAGGTAGAAGACGAGATGGAGCGCGGCTGAATCCGCGAGTACGGTTCTGTTATTCAGGAAGAAGTTCGTTACAGGATTCACGGGAGGGAAGCGTTTTTTTTTTAGTGGAAGGGAAGCGGCTCAGAAAGGCCCAAGGCCCAAACTATACACAGGCTACGACCCAATGTACATGGGGTTTAACACGCGCTAGGACGTCCTAGCTATATAGGACAGGCCCATCGCATCAATCAGAGCCCACAGCGGAGTAACTGCGCACGTGACTGTCAGGGGCGCCCCGCATCCTATCCCTATGCCTGGCCGCATGCACCGCCCCAAGCACTTGGGCGCCTGGCCCCACTCCCTATATTTTTTTTTTGGTGTTTGTTGACCAACTTTGTCATAAAAAAAAGTAATATCTCACAAACCGAATATTATAACTAAAATCCGATTGCACCACCGTATTTCTCGTCGTAAACTCTTCAAAACAAGACCCCACATGGATATATTTTGATAATTTTTTAAAAAAAATATTTATTTCATATGAATATATAGCAGATCTGTTTTTGAAACAAAGCTCAAAAACATATGTTGAAATAACCCGAAACATGTATTGAAACAACGCAAAGTAATACCTATTGCAACAACCTAAAAATCATATGTTGAAACACCCCGAGGATATATGTTGAAACAACTCAAACATACCTATTCAAACAACCCAGAAACATCTGTTGAAATACTTGCTAAAAAATACCTGTTGCAACAAGCCGGAACCATATGTTGAACCAACCCGGAGGCTTTTATCGAAACAACAAAAAAAATCGTCCAACCTCATCAAAAAGTCTTGTAACAACATGGGGACAAAATGAAGCATTTTGAACAAACGCTCGCAATATGTCTCTGAACCGCTTCACACATATGTTAACATGTTCAACATCCTCGATCTAGTTTTGCAACATTCATATTATTTAACTGCAACAAAGCTCTGTAAATATATGAACCAATTGAAACATACAATTGCACCATAGGGGTGAAGAGAGAGAGAGAGATCTTGGTTTATTATATTGAAACACCCTCTAAAAAATACATGTCGCGGCAAACCGGAAACATATATTGAAACAATCCCGAAACTTTTAATGAAACAACAGAAAAATACATATTGCAACGAACCCAAAAAATCATTTCTTGAACCTAGAAAGATTTTGTTGAAACAAACCCAAAAACTTGATGCAACAACCCAAAAAATCTGTTGAAACACTCCTGAAAACCCGGTAGTTCTAGCACTGTAGCAGGCAGTGGTAACGTTGCAGCACTGTAGGCAAGTAGTGCACTGTACCATACCAATGTGATTTTTTTTTTGTGTTCACCGGCTTGCTAAAAAACGCAAAAAAAAATAAAAAAAATACAGCGCTATTGTAGCGTTCGATCCAATAGGACGGTCGAATTAGAGCATTCGTAGTAAAATGAAACATTTAGGACATACAATTACAATGTAATATGAAATAATCAAGTGAAACAAGTACAATATTTAGATTAAAACATTTAAAATGAAACATTCAGCATATGCAATAACCAAGTGAAACAAGTACAATATTTAGATTAAAACATTTAAAATGAAACATTCAGCATATGCAATAATCAAGTGAAACAAGTACAATATTTAGATTAAAATATTTAAAACATATCTCCGAAACACGTGAAAACATATGAGCTTGTTAGCATAAAGTGGTAATAAAATTTGGGTTTAGATGTCAACCATCAGTCGTCACACGTACTCGTACCATCGCTCTTCTAGTGCCATCAACGCTTGCACGGCTGGGTCATAGTGCTACATGCACAGCAGGCCAAGCCTGTACACGTGCGCAACCCAATGCGCACTGGCTGTGCAAGCTCCCTGCTCCTATGTATGCTGCCGCATGTCCCCACGCTTGGCAACACATGCATGATTTTCTTTTTTAATAATGCGCGCAATTCTCGTAAAAAAAATGAGCGTAACATAGGCCTTGTTTAGGGCATGTACATTGGTGTCGTCTTATAACCAGTCTCATAGGGTGCCACGTAATTTAAGACGACTTAATGTATTACTTGTACAATGGTTGTCTTTCTAAGTTGTCTCATAGCAATTCTCAATTCCTTAATTTATGGAGAGAGTAAAAATAGGATTGTGAGGTGCATGACAACAACTCATACAATGGTAAAATAGTTGTCTCATAGTCCTAAATTTTAGCTCATGAGGTGGTTGTTTCGTGAAACAACTACCTCATTCTCTCTCACCTCTCTCTTTCCTCCACATCACCAAAAATCCTACGTGGCAATGCATGAGACGACGTATAAGACTGCTTATGTGTAGCAATGTACCTGCCCTTAGTTGGGGTGAATAGTTGAAATTTTTTCACCCTCTCTCCATCACATCGAATCTTAACACGTTTACATGGAGTACTAAATATAGTTAACAGAAATAACTAATTACACAGTTCGTCTCTAATTTGCGAGACGAATCTTTTGAGTCTAGTTAGACTATAATGGGACAATATTTATTATATACAAACGAAAGTGCTACAGTGCTTTGCAGTTAAATTTTTAGCCATCTAAACAAGGCCATAGTACAGGGTCACTCGTCCTTTTTTTTTTTCCAATTAACGCGCGTGCATGTATCTGTCCAACCGATTTGGACGCGAGCGCACAATGAAAGCTGAGCCGCACGGTGGACACGACGACCATGCCGTGGTCGCTGGGCCGTGCGGTGCGTCGGTCCAATTGCCACCCGTCCTAAGCTTAAGACGTCTTAAGCGGAGCATTACCCATGTACATGTCGAAGCCCAAGTCCATAACATTTTTGTTGTCCAAAGCCCGCACATCGGAGACGGCACTGCTGAGGCTTCGACGTGGAGCCTGTCTCTGAACTTTGTGCCGACAGCGTTCCACGGCAGACAGAACTTCCATATTTTGACGTGTTCCGTCCATGGGGCGCCGAGCACGGTGAACTCCAAATGCAAAGTTACCGCACGACAGACGTGCAAAGTCCCGTTGGTAGTACGTACTGGTACTCCTACCCACGGCCACCGTACCGTACGCGCCGAATTCAGAGCAATCAGAGAGCAAGGGAGGCACGAAGGAAGGAAGAAGCAATCATCTCCGCACCCGACAGTGTACAAGATTCCTGTAACCAATAAGGACGAGCTCCTTTTCGCTCCAGTTGGGAGTTGGGACTGGGACAATCTCCATGTCTCCTGGGTTGCAGTACTACTACAGCTGAAGCCGAGGAGAAAAGAATTCGGCGATGCCCGTGTGCCGCCGAGACTGTCAGACTGTTGGTGCCGTCGATCCCTTTCGGTCTCCTGGCGCTGGCCGTTGATTGGCCTACGGCTAAACCAATGTGCGTCGGCTCAATGATTACCGTGGTGGCCGCAGTAAAAAGGACAATAATGCCAACCTGCAGGCGCCTACTGCAGCCTGCGGCCTGCGGCGGTATACAGAGGTACTGTAGACAGTTGATGGGCGACGGCCGGCGGCGGATGGTGCCGCTGCAGTGCACGCGAGGCAGGCGGACCCGACCCACGTGCGCCAGCCAGCCTGACTCGTCGCTTGGGCAAAGGTGCGACGTCACGATGGTAACCAAATTTAGCTCGTAGCCCCGTACCACTCCCCCGTAGTACTAGATCTCCTTCATTTAGCCATTTTGTTTATAGTTTTGCCTCGGCGAATGTATCCAAACCAACGTCACGCTCCCTTTTCAATTCCTCGAAGCGGGGTCAGTGAAGACAAACAGAGGAACGTGAGGAAGATGCGGCGTGTCACATGACATGCGCGCCGGCGCCGGAGATTGGAGTGGCGTCACGGGCTCGGCATTCACTCCTCGTGGTCTCCCTGTATACGGGTGCAAACACGATGCAGCTTTTAAAGGTACGCGTACAACCTTCCTGTACTGGCAACTCAAGTACGTACTCCTACTCCTACGTGTACAGCCTTCCGATACAATGCAATGTTGCTCGTGTCACAGTCTCATGCACAGACGCACTCTCACTGTCAAGTGTAGCTGTACTGTACCAGTCAGTACTCGTACTAGTTGTATCTCCAGCTCAGCTGAGCATAGAGCCACCGCCGGCACCGCGACCGACAGAAGTGAAGAGCAGCAGTCGTGCGCGGTCAAAGTTATTGACCTCGGTAATCACCTCCATTATGTCTTCGGCGGCAGCCTAATCGCCGATCTCGCTTCACCCGTCCCGTCCGCCGTCACGTCTCCATCCAAATCAAATACTCAGTGTGGCCGTGTCCCCCGCCTTAAACCCACAGCAGCAGCACTCCCCACTGGGAGCGGAGCAGCAGCCGTCACGAGTCCGGCAGGAGCGGTGCGCGAGGGGGCAGGCCGCAGACGCCACCAGCCATGGGGGTCCGCTCGGCGGCCACGAAGCTGCACATCCCGCCGTCCGCCGCGCGCGGCGGCCGCCCCACGTTCCTGCCGCTCGTGGCCGTCCTCCTCCTCTGCTCCGCCTCCTACCTCGTCGGCGTCTGGCAACACGGCGGCTTCGCCTCCTCCCCATCCTCCTCCTCCCCCGCCGTCTCCATCGCCACTGCCGTCGCCTGCACCACCAACACCGCCACCCCGAAGAGGAGAACCCGGTCCCGCTCCAGCTCCCACTCCCGCGCCACCTCCACCTCCATCTCCCCGCCCCTCGACTTCTCCGCGCGCCACGCCGCCGCCGCGGACCCCTCGTTCGACTCCACTACCACCTCCCCCTCCTCCTCCTCCTCCTCCTCGTCCTCAACCGCGCGGCCGCGGAGGCACTACCCGGCGTGCGCGGCCGAGTACTCGGAGTACACGCCGTGCGAGGACGTGGCGCGGTCGCTGCGGTTCCCGCGGGACCGCCTGGTGTACCGGGAGCGGCACTGCCCGGCGTCGGAGCGGGAGCGGCTGCGGTGCCTGGTGCCCGCGCCGCGCGGGTACCGGACGCCGTTCCCGTGGCCCGCCAGCCGCGACGTCGCGTGGTTCGCCAACGTGCCGCACAAGGAGCTCACCGTCGAGAAGGCGGTGCAGAACTGGATCCGCGTCGACGGGGACAAGCTCAGGTTCCCCGGCGGCGGGACCATGTTCCCCAACGGCGCCGACGCGTACATCGATGACATTGGGAAGCTCATCCCGCTCCACGACGGATCCATCCGCACCGCGCTCGACACCGGATGCGGGGTAAGTACCTCGGCTCTCTTGCTGATTTGGGGAGAAAAAAAAAAGCTACATTTTCAGCACACAGCACTTCGGTACTATTCATACGTGAAAATAGTATGCAGCAGTACTGGTTCAAAAACGTGCCTGGTAAAATTAGTTCCAATTTCAGACAGCATTGGATAAATTGGAGAAGTTTAGTTGGCCTGTCAGTCGATTTTTATTGTATTCAGCAACCATCTCGTGAGTATACAGTAGCTAGAGTACAATCGCATCTCCCAACGGACAAATCGAGTATGTTTTCTCGGTAATACTAGAGTGACAGTATACGTAAAAAGGCAGCGGCAGTAACTTTTAGGTGCTCATGTGTATAATACTCAGCTTTGCTTCTTCGTGTCGAAAATGAAAATCTGTGCAGGTGGCGAGCTGGGGCGCGTACCTTCTGTCGCGGGACATTCTGGCCATGTCGTTCGCGCCGCGGGACTCCCACGAGGCGCAGGTGCAGTTCGCCCTGGAGCGCGGCGTGCCGGCCATGATCGGCGTCCTCGCGTCCAACCGCCTCACCTACCCGGCCCGCGCCTTCGACATGGCGCACTGCTCCCGCTGCCTCATCCCCTGGCAACTCTACGGTACGCACGCACGCACGATGGCACGCCCTCTCTGACGACTCCCTCTGTTCAAACGCACGCTCCATTTTAGCTCAGCACTCAGTACCGATCGAATGCAGATGGGCTGTACCTGATCGAGGTTGACCGTGTGCTGCGTCCCGGAGGGTACTGGATCCTGTCCGGCCCGCCAATCAACTGGAAGAAGTACTGGAAGGGGTGGGAGCGCACCAAGGAGGACCTCAACGCCGAGCAGCAGGCCATCGAGGCCGTCGCCAGGAGCCTCTGCTGGACCAAGCTCAAGGAGGCCGGCGACATCGCCGTCTGGCAGAAGCCCTACAACCACGCCGACTGCAAGGCCTCCCGCAAGAAGTCCTCCCCGCCCTTCTGCTCGCGCAAGAACCCCGACGCCGCATGGTGGGTAGCTGGTACCCACTGATTCGATGCACGCATGCATCCGTAGACGTCTATGCATAGCTGTAACCGGTTATGATCTGCACGAGTAGGTACGACAAGATGGAGGCCTGCATAACGCCGATGCCAGAGGTCTCTGGCGCCAAGGACGTCGCCGGCGGCGCGGTGAAGAAATGGCCGCAGCGGCTGACGGCCGTGCCGCCCAGGGTCTCCCGCGGCACGGTCAAGGGCGTCACGGCCAAGTCGTTCGCGCAAGACACGGAGCTGTGGCGGAAGCGGGTCCGGCACTACAGGTCGGTGGTCAGCCAGTTGGAGCAGAAGGGGCGGTACCGCAACGTGCTGGACATGAACGCGCGCCTGGGCGGGTTCGCCGCGGCGCTGGCGGCGGCCGGCGACCCACTGTGGGTCATGAACATGGTCCCCACCGCCGGGAACACCTCCACGCTCGGGGCCATCTACGAGCGCGGGCTCATCGGGAGCTACCAGGACTGGTGAGTGAGTGAGTTCGTTGCGCATGCATGGATACGGACATGGATGGTCCTTGTCGTCCTTCCGCCAGCGGCGCGGCGGTGATTGAATGGCGACGGTGTGTCGGTGCGGCGGTTGCGCGACGGTCGGTTAAGGTTTCGCGATCGATCTCACTGCTGCATTCACTGCAGGTGCGAGGGCATGTCCACCTACCCGAGGACCTACGATCTCATCCATGCGGATTCGGTGTTCGCCCTGTACAAGAACAGGTAAATCATCAGTTGACGAACGAACCTGCATTGATCAGGCAGGCAGGAACTGATGCATTGCATTTTGGTATGTTGCAAGGTGTGAGATGGACCGCATCCTACTGGAGATGGACAGGATCCTGAGGCCCAGGGGCACGGTGATCATCCGGGAAGACGTGGACATGCTGGTGAAGGTCAAGAGCGTCGCGGACGGGATGAGGTGGGAGAGCCAGATCGTCGACCACGAGGACGGCCCGCTCGTCAGGGAGAAGATCCTCCTGGTTGTCAAGACGTACTGGACTGCCCAGGACCAAGACCAGTAGCAGACTAGCAGGACTTGTGAAGTAAAATCCTCAGTGTTGATAAGCATTTTTTTTTCATGTTTCGATTCGATTTGGATCGCCGTTTCTAGCTTCTTGAGCTAGTGTTCTCTTAACTGTTTCTGCTTGCTGTTCTTTTTGAACGGTACTTGCTCAGATAGGAAATTTGTCTCCTAAGGTGTAACAGGGGGAAAATGGAAGGGTAGGTAAAACCCCTGGCTCCTGCAAAGTTTTTTCTTCTCAATTGCCAAATTGTGCCAAGTGGTAAATAGAAGTCATTGTTGCGAGTCATCCCGGATAAGCACAGCTGGGTTCATTCTAGCATTACAATTTTCCTGTATGTAATCATTTTTCTAATTATTGTCCTGTGCTGTGTGTGTGCTGGATTCAAGATTCCAGATCTATTTGTGATTTGAAAGAACACTGCTTTGGTCCCAAATTATGGAGAGGAAGGCCCCAACAGTCGTGACGGCCGAATAGGGCCCGGAATGAATTGGTCCAGACACATTTTGATAGGACAGTAGGCCATCCATTCACCATACGATGCGTCCAATTGCATACAACTCATCTATATGGACGCTTGCGCGCCGACAAATTATTCCAAGATCTACTGATACTAGTAGTAACTAGTGAAGTTTCAGCGGTTCTGCAAGTCATGGATTATGTCTTGTTGGTGCAGTACATCTACTGGGCCGCTTTTTGAAGCCCATATAGCCTCATTACCATATTAAGGGCTTGCTCGGGTGGATCATGCGGCTGTGCCAAGATTTCAGCCCAAATAATACCAAAAAGATTGAGCAGAAATGTGAAGAAGATTTCAGCCCAAACAAGCCTAAAAAGATTGAGCAGAAATGTGAAGAATTTGGGAGAATCACAGTATGCAAATCCGGCAAACAGCACATTGCTAAAGACAAAGAAAGGCGACTTTTTTTTTTGGGTCAAACCGAAAACTGAATTCAGCAAAAAACCTCACTTGGATATCAACTTACTTAAAGAGTGGCAAGCTTGAAAACTGTTCAAAGTGAATGACTTCATTATGTGCAAACCACTCTATGGCGTGATCGAAAAAACAAAGTGCAAACCACTGCCTGGACAACTCACTCACAAGTTGCATTTGTTGCTTCAAGGCTGTGAGACGAGCGCGAGAGGAGTCCGAGGTTGAGTTGAGTGTTGACCAACCTCACGACTAGCCTAGCCATGAAGGATGATCCGTGTGATCAACTCAATCTATCCCTTCAGGCTTCAGGTTTTCAGAAAAGGACAAGTGAGAGTGAGACAGTATCTTGTAAGAGATGCTTGCTAGAGGATGGACTGATGGGCGATGACCTGAATCTATGCTTGTTATTACTACGCTGTCGACTGTCCATGCTGCATAAAAAAACTGATGGCTATATATGTCTGCTCAGTGTCTGCAACTGTGCATCAATTGTGCCTAAAGCTATCCTAATGGTTAGGATAGAAAAAAAAGCTATCCCGATAGTTGTTTCATTACTCGACTTTGCTATTTCGATGATAATTGCATCAATTGTAACTGATACAATGTCTGGTCTCATGCTCAATAATATGCCTAGGTGGTCTCATGCTTAATAATATGCCTGGTCGACTGATCACACTGGTGTCGCAAATTGTGTGAGTTTTCGTGCTCTCGAGGCTGGCCATTGGCATTCATGTCCAAGGTTCCCATAGAAAAATATTTTTTTACTAGAAAAGACTATGAGGAGTTCCCCACAGTAATGTTTTTTTTAGAAAAAATAGGCACCCAAATTCGCTTCTGACGGGATTCGAACCTGGCTCACTTCCCTCCCCAACCATATAAATCTTGATATCTTGCACTTGCACACCGATCAATCATGAGACCAACCACTTAAAATGGTACACGTTTTGGAACATGGTTCCAACTTCATATGATGTCACTTGCAGTAAAAAATTTGGTGCGGCCAAGTGCCAACACTGTCCGATAGCACAGCGAAGAATACAGCTTGTATGGAGGCATGCAATGCAGCTGTGCAACAGCGCGCGTGGGTTGATCGAGCAACTTGTTGCCACTAGAGCCTGATGCATCAGTGCAGCTTGCATGGAGCAACTAGCCTGCTGGCATGTTAAGTTTCGGATGTTGCATGCTGGCATGTCTTAGGGTTGTCGGATCCTGATGGAGCGATATATGGTAGCAATTCAACAGTCGCCACAGGAATCACTTGTCTACTTGTCTTAGCTACAAGTCACAAGTGACAGCTCTGACAGGCTCAGCATATGTCCTTAGTGTTCTACTACAAAGGATCAGTGGGGTCGCTTCGCTTGTTGGTGTCCCGTGTCACACTGCCACTTCAGCTAATGCAAGCTTCAATTCTCCAAAGTTGCAAACTTGTCAACAGTTTTAGTGTGCATTCAGACTTCAGAAGTTCAGCGACAAATGCCTTTGGCTAGTTGCACATTGTTGAGGCCTGTTTGCTTGTCCTGCAACTTGCACACGTTCTATCATCCAAGGTTTGTATCAGCTCAAGTACTTTAACTATTTCCTAATCTAATTAGTTGTTTGGATCAACCAATTGTACGTAGTCAAACACTCAGAGAACCCTTTTTTTTTCATTTATCAAATTTGAAAGTGATTGCTCGCCGCGCCTGCCGCACTCAGAGAACCCTTTCATGCTACGCCTTTTGTATCTGCTGGTTCCTTCACGTCAAATCATCTGAACTTTTGGTCAAAACGTTAAACCTTTCGAAAAATCCAACATACTAGAGCTAGTGAGTCAAAGAGCTCAATACTTTAGTGTGCCGTGCAGACTGTGCAGTGCTTTGCCTACCGACACAACAAAACGAAGCCTCACAAGTAAATGTTCTGAAAGCTGATTACATCTCCATTTTCTGCTTCTCATCGTTTTGTTCAATCCATGCATGGAGTTACATTATGCTAAGTAACACAGTAACAGTTCATTGGATACTTCACGCGGATGAATATTGTGGTTTATATTATATAGCAGAAGACTTTACTTTTTTATGGGGTTTCACTTTACACTTTGTTTATTTTTTTCAGCAATTGATTAAACGCGACTATGGAAATTGGTCCATGGGCCTGTCTTGCATGGGCTAGAAATTTAGTCCCGTTCCCTTTTCTAATCTCATCTTATTTTGGCTTATTTTCTCTCACAGAATACTATTTAATCAGCCGAAATCAGCTAGCTTATTGGATCAGCCGAACAACCCCATAAGGACTAACCATTGTGTACTACAACTTTGATGTTACTTTGCTCTTCTTCCGAGATTGCTTAACAAGTCTGAGAACTTGCATTGAATATTTAGACATCTAAACAATTTGCAATGAAAAAGTTTCTAGCTACAAAGTTTTAGGTCTCGTTGAACTCTCTAATTTCTACATGATGTTTGTTCATCCAACTTCATACGAAGAAGTTATGAATTTTTTATTCTAGAAAAAAGTAGAAGTTATGATTTTTTTCATACAAACTAATCAGTGTTTTAATTTGTTTTTGAGGAATCAGTGTTTTAATTTGGAGTAGTGTTAACCATAGCAACTACCGCTGAGATCTCGTTAGGAAGCTATGTAGGCATCATTGTGATTCACCAGTGTGGATGCAATCTAACTGTTGCTAGCTTATCTTGTGGTGACGTTGGGCATCGATCGGTTGGGATTTGGCGGCGAAGCTCATCAGCATCAGCTAAGGATCTCGTGTTGTAGTACTAGCTAGCGCGTGAATCCTATAAATCTGCTGTCGTCATCTGATTCGAGTGTGTTTGCTGCCGCACTCTGTTACGATCGGACGGTAGTTGGGGAGCAGACTCTGCCGGGTCGCCCACCATAGGCCATATGCGTATCTTGACGAAATCTACAGGTCGTGGTTTAACCTCCTCGGGCGGCGCTAATAAACTCCCCCGCGCGAACAACGATGCATCTTAACAAAACCGGCCGGAATCATGCTGTTGTACATCCTCTCCCTGCAACGTCACGGTCTGCGTCAGTCTTTGCATCCTCTGCTGGTGAAGAAGCCGTGAGACGTGTAAGTTCAGTGCTGCCTGCTGGCTTCGTTTTACTGGCAGCAGCAACGCCTTTCACTTTCGCAGAGTCGCGGGCGTGTGCAGGTGCAGTGGTCCGTCGGCATACAGAGCTGGTCGTCGACGTCTCCAATATTTATTTTGGATCTAAATTATGCACCGTCATAGGTCGGTCGGCAGATGAGGGCCTGTGGTATATATGCAAGCAGGAGAGGACCATCCATCGCTTTCTTTGAATTTAGTCTTAGTACTGACTGATATGATGGTAGATTAATAATCCTACGAGTGTATTCGAGAGAAAAAATAATCCTACGAGTGACTTGTCATCAAAAGCTCATGTCATGCGCGCCTACACGTGGTGGGGAGCTCTTTATACTGAAGAAGCAAAAGCAACTCCGACGGCCGTCGCGGTTTCATACGCGCGTGCAGGTTGTAGAGGCGCTCATCATACGCCGCCACGCCGGGGCGGTGCGACGCAATCAATGTCTATCCTGGCTGATTGCTGGTCTAGGTGCATGCATGAACAACATCCCAAGAACGCACGACCGCGACCGACAGACATGCACGTATACTATAGTACGTGTACTATCCATCCATCCATCCTTTGGCGTATGATCGAGCACTACGTGCCGAGAGAGAGGTTCACGCGTGATGATGTACCATCCCTCATCTCTGCTTACGTTCGTGGAAGATTCGTCGATCTAATCTTGCTCATCTGTTGCCTCGCGCAGGAATTAAGCACAGCCTCCCTCGCTGTGCTGTGTGCATGCTGGATTCAAGCTAGCACGAGTGGATAAATACAACGTACGAATGTAAGGGCTGGGATGGGACAGAGAAGCACGCGTACTCCCTGACACTGCTGGCTAGTCCGGCCGGGGTCTACCGCACCTGCGATTGTGACGTCCTACTCGATCAAAAAGCCACCAAATCAAAAGCGACGTAACATACGTGGCCGAGCACAGATCGATCGACCAGAATTAGACTACAACTGAAAACTTTCGCGATCGGATCTTTTGCCCGTATTTCATTAAGAGGAAGGGAAAGAAAAGCGCCAGAAGACACAGTGCAAAGAGCTCACAAGAATGTCAAGGATTACCGCGAAAGCTCTAATGACAAAAACAAAAATACAGACAACAGCATGAATACAAAGGGGAGGGGACAACCCACCACAACACACCACCAAACTATCTATGCCTGCAAAATAGAAATACAACGACGCAACGTTCGTCAGGGTGGTAGAATTCTTCCCCAGCGACCAGGAAGCCGCTGCGGGGTATAAACGACCACGTCCGCCCACGACCAGGTAGCCGCTGCGAAGAAGGGCGCCAACGGCCAGGTAGCCGCTGCGCAACCCCAGTGACCAGGTAGCCACTGCGGGGCAAAACCAACCACATCCGCCAACGACCAGGAAGCCGTTGCGGGATAATACGATGACGACAACACCAAACCTTGACAAACCGTTGCGAAGATGACCACAAGGCACACACAGGCATAGACAACGAGCGACTCCGAGAGCGCCAGGAGGTAGGCCGGAAAGTGCTGTAGCGAAGCCTTCAGGAAGGATCTTGACATCCACAGACGCCAACAACGCTAATGGAAGCAGGAGAAGGTCTTTCGACCAATCGACCAGATGGACAAGAGCTTCGACGACGCCTCCAGCGAGGAATATGACACTAGCTGTGCCACTGTCGCCGGCCCGGGCGAGCCGGGCAAGTTTTCACCTAGCTATAAGCGTCCATCAGGGTAGCCCACCCCAAGAACCCGCAGCAGCGACACGACGAATCAAGGCCACCAGCAGGGCACAGCACCGAATCGCAGCAGGACCTGGCCGAGCGCGCAGGGGCGCGGAGAGTCGCCGGCGGCAACAGCGACCGAAGCCACGGAACAGGCAAACCACCACCGTACCCCACCAGCACGCGCGTCGGGGATGCCCGAAGCCACGGAACCGGCCACCAGTGCACGCGCCGCCAGCAGGGGCCACGGAGGCGCGAGACCTGCTGCCATCCACCAGATCCGGCCGCAATGGCACTGGATCGGCAGCCAGCCGCCAGCCCCAGCCCCCCAGAGGCCGGCCGCGGCCCCCTGCCCGCCATGTCCAGCCATAGGGGCACAGGGCCGGTCGCCACCCGCAAGATCCGGCCACTAGGGCGTGGATCCGGCCGACGGTCGCCAGCCCCAGCCCCCATAGGCATGGACCGGCCAGGACAGCCGCCATGGCCGCCAGCCCACGGCGCCGGCCGCCTAAGAGGTCGCCCGCTCGCCACCAAGCAGGGAGGGGGAAGCGAGCGCGCTCACCAGATCCGGCCGGCAGAGGGGCGGATCTGGCCGGGCCGGCCATCCCCAGGCCGCCATGGCCGCCGACGGGGTGAGGTGGAGGGGGAAGATGGGGGTTGGAGAAGATGGAGAGCTCGCGGGGAGCCCCTTTTTGAGGGCTGCCACCGCTGGCCGCCGCCGCCGCGGTCGTGGAGAGGGGCGGCGACGGCGGCCGGAGAGGGACCGGCGAGGAGGGGCGCCCAGAGCGGCGGCGCGGTCGCCTCCGCGACGCCCGCGAGCGCGGACGGTCGGGGGAGGGGAGGGGTCAAGGGATGGAGTTCGTTTAAAAAAAAAAAAAAAAACTGAAAACTTGAACTCGGCACGTACTACTGATACTTTACAGTTCTATACTAGTGTGACGGTGCATATTCAATTCCTTTATTGCACATTTCCCCTGCTGTCTCTCAGACTGATAAGACCTGTCTTAATAGAACTTTACGAAAATTAAATAAACTGACATATAAATAAAGAGGGATAATAAAAGTTTCATAGGATTAAATGAATTTTATAGAATAAAACTTGTTTATATAGTTTTCTCACAAGTCTTGAAAAATGTGACATAAAAGACTGCTGGCAGAACAGCCAGAACTGTACATCCATATAAAGCTTAATAAAACGTACAAATATAAAAGGAAATCTAGTCTTCAAATGAACAACTGATTTTCCTAATAAAAAAATTGCAAAAGGACCCTAAAACCTCCTGTTCATATATATTAAGTACTCTTTGGTTCTAAAAAATGCGATTTGTTATTTTCAAGGAGTCAAATAATTTTAATTTTGATCAGATTTATATATAAAATTATTATTATTTATGACATCGAATAAGTATCATTATAAAATAATTTGAAAATATAAATACTAATATGTTTTTATAAACTTGGTCAAACTTAAGAAAGATTGTCTTGTCAGAGTTCTACAATTACATTTTTTGAGGGGTGATGGAGAGAGTATTTATTAGTTTCAACCTATTTAAGCCTAATGCGATGTTGATATGGTCTTTAACATTTTTTAAATAGGAATAATAACATGTGTTTTAATGTCAACGCTCTGTAGTGTCCATTTTAAGTATTGATGGTCAAAGCTAAGAAAATATTCAATAATAATATCTTGAAATTGTTCCTTTAGAGTCCCATCACTCCATTCAGCAGATTTCGATATTTTCCATTTGTCAAACTAATAGATCAGGTCTATTGTTGAGCTTATATACTCATATACAATGTGCAGGTGCAACCAAACAAGAATATGCCCGCACATATGAAAACTAGCTAGTACTACGACATACAGCTAAAAGTAGCCCTGTTTCTGCTAACTGCGTAATCTAACTGGGAGACTGGAACAATCCCTGGTCCGGAGAACCGCCGGCAGGCCATCACCCGTAGCTGTACATTGTCGTCTATTGATAAACCATACACAGAGCCAGGTCAGCCAACCATAAACAGGCAACCACGCCGAGAAAAGCTCACTGCAGAACACCCTATTTCCAGTGGCATGTACCACATTCTTCAGAACAGAACAGCCCAAGACGAGCTTCCTGGTGCATTCTTTCGGCCATAAAGATAAACACTTGCAGCGATTCTGTGTGGCAACAATTCCTCCTCCAATTAGTTTTCGTTTTTTTTTAAAAAAAAATGATTCTGCCTATCTAATAAGCATGCTGGCATGCTGCAAGCCTGAGACCTCTAGCGGAAGCAACCTCCTGCTATATATAACCACACCACGCGGCTCTCGGTTGTGCCACCATATCTTGCACTAGCTTCTCCTGCATCTCTCTGCAGTCTGCGTTCGATCTATCGATCTGCAGCCTGCAAGTCTGCAAACACCATTGGCATCAAGAGTTACCACTCGAACAACAGGTCAGCTTTCTCTTTCCTAGTTAGCTACCTCGACGGCGCGGCCATGGAGTCACTGGTCTGTGTAGCAGTGTGGGTTGTGACCTTTACCATGGCCATGGCTTCCATCCTGTGGGCATACAGGTGGAGCCACCCGAAAGCTAACGGCCAGCTGCCTCCGGGCTCCCTCGGCTTCCCTCTTCTCGGCGAGACCTTGCAGTTCTTCGCGCCCAATCCTACCTGTGACGTCTCCCCATTCGTGAAGCAGAGACTGGACAGGTTGCTAGCTAACTAACGATTTATTACTCTGCATTGCATATGACATATTGCATTGGTGATACGACGGAACAAATTGGATGGATGTGTGTGTATATAGGTACGGCAACATCTTCAAGACGAGCATCGTGGGTCGGCCGGTGGTGGTGTCGGCGGACCCGGAGCTGAACTACTACGTGTTCCAGCAGGAAGGGAAACTGTTCGAGAGCTGGTACCCGGACACCTTCACCGAGATCTTCGGCCGCGACAACGTCGGCTCGCTCCACGGCTTCATGTACAAGTACCTCAAGACGATCGTGCTCCGCCTCTACGGCCAGGAGAACCTCCGAGCCGTGCTCCTCGCCGACACCCACCGCGCCTGTCGCGCCAGCCTCGGCGCCTGGGCGAGCCGGCCCGGCGGCGTCGTCGAGCTCAAGGACGCCATCTCCACCGTAAGAACTTCAGAAGTTCAGATCGATCAGCACTCTGCTTTCGCAGTACGATGAAATGAAATCAGTTAAATTTCCTGCGTGTTCGTGCAGATGATATTCGATCTTACCGCGAAGAAGCTGATCAGCTACGAGGCGTCGGAGTCGTCGGAGGATCTGAGGAGGAACTTCGTGGCCTTCATTCGCGGCCTCATCTCGTTCCCGGTCGACATTCCCGGCACAGCCTACCATCAGTGCATGCAGGTAACTATGCAAGCTGCACAGCCGCACATGCATGCGAAGAACGCGATGCAACGTAGTGAACAAGACAGCACATGCATCCAGTCAAACATACGACCATTCACTCGATCACTCACATGCAAGCTACCTAGCACATCACGGTCAATGGCTCTACATGAATCCCTTCCACTAAGGGCTAAGCACTGATGGTTTCTACGGCTGATAAGCCATTTGTTATGAGAGAAGACATTGTACCATGGCTTCTTTTTTTTTGAAAGGATGTATCATGGCTTCTTACTAGTAACCGACCGTGTGTGCAGGGGAGGAAGAAGGCGATGAAGGTGCTGAGGACGATGATGCGGGAGCGGATGGCGGATCCGGAGAGGCAGAGCGAGGACTTCTTCGACGTGCTGATCGAGGAGCTGAGGCGGGAGAAGCCCGTGATGACGGAGGCGATCGCGCTGGACCTCATGTTCGTGCTCCTCTTCGCCAGCTTCGAGACGACGGCGCTGGTGCTCACGCTGGGCGTCAAGCTCCTGGGCGACAACCCCAGGGTGCTCCAGGCGCTAACGGTTAGTGTGCAGTGCGTGCATGCGTGGTGCTGCCGCAGCAGCAGCAGCAGGAGACTAGCTTCGACTTGAACGCGATTGTTTACTTCCATCGACGCTTGTGCCGGAAACAATTGACCAGAGATATCTGATGCTATGTGTGTGTTGTGTGTGGCCAGGAGGAGCATGAGGCGATTGTCAGCAAGAAGGACAGGGATGCCGGGCTCACGTGGGCCGAGTACAAGTCCATGACCTTCACATCTCAGGTGAGCCTAACCGGGTCTAGCTGTACCTAGATACGCCACGGATTGCTAACTGCAACTTGCACCGTTAAACAAGGCTAGCTTGGCATGGTAGTATCTTACAGCCACACGGTAACAAATAATGTTGCAAGTGTTGCATGGTCAGTGTTTCGTGCATGTGAAAGTGAAACCTAAAAAGCTAGCATGGTCTACGAGGAAGAAGATATTGTACTTGTACATAAATCGAGGACAAACATGCATGATGAAATGCAATTGTGTAAACTCACGGTGTGGTGTTCTTTCG
This sequence comes from Themeda triandra, assembly GCA_018135685.1. Taxonomy (NCBI): domain Eukaryota; kingdom Viridiplantae; phylum Streptophyta; class Magnoliopsida; order Poales; family Poaceae; genus Themeda; species Themeda triandra. The sequence continues at coordinate 70,150 of JAENPR010001424.1, forward strand.
GTGTTCATGAAGCAGGTTATACTCGAGATTGTACGATTGGCAAACATCGTGCCGGGTATTTTTCGGAAGGCCTTGGAAGACATTGAGTTCAAAGGTACAATAATATACATCCCTGCAGAAAATAGTAGTAGACACCATGAACAGAGAATATATATACTGCCTATTTTCAGTAAGATTCTTTTTTAAAAAATATATACTTATTATTAGATATTCGTATGTCTGGGCCTCTGGATGCAGGCTACACCATTCCGGCAGGCTGGGGAGTGATGGTGTGTCCTCCAGCAGTGCACTTAAACCCCGAAATCTATGAAGATCCATTAGCGTTTAATCCGTGGAGATGGCAGGTTTGTGCTCTGTTCTATTTGTGCAAAACCGAAATAATAAGCTAATCCATCTTTGTCCAATGCCACTCATTGCTATTTAGGGTTCTCGAGAGTAGAAAGTAATTAAGGACTTACACACACAAATGCATGGTGTAACCAAGTCCTAAACAGACACGAACGTGCACATATATTGGCAAACAAGTGCACAGCACTAAGTAATATATATCCCAACAAATTGCATGGGATTCTGACCACTTGCTCTAGCATGCATGTTTTTAGATTAAAAGGGCCGAACACGACCCCCGTGCCTGTCATTTATAATTAAGATAAAGGACCAGGTTTTGGTAACATTACAGCACCGAAGTGGCATAGCCACTTTACCAGAACGTTCAAACTGAGCCACAGAAACCGACCAAAGTCTAAAGTTTTTCGCCGAAACCAGCAACTCTAATAGCAACTACTAAGCACTACTAAAAACACTGATTTGCCCAGGATAACAGCTTCCTGAGCAGCCACCGGAGTTTTACTTCATCTTCCAGCTTTTTGCTGTCTTGAACTTGAACTTCCCAGGTTTTCAGCTCAAGCTTCAAAGATTGGCCTCCAGATCGCAGGGAATTTGTTGAGAGCTTCCCCACCTTCATCACGAACCGGCACGTAGCAGTAGTCTTGATCAACATTCAACAAGTTTGTTGCTGGCCTTGGAGGCTGACCGCACAGCTCCTAGAACTCTTCCTCCATCTCTTTGGGCTTAGCAGTGAGCCCCAAGGAGACATTTACTTGTATGGCAGCCAGCTTGTAGTTTTCGCCTGATACTTGAGATCCCCAATGACCTTCTTCAGTAACTCCTGACCATTTGTTGGACAAAGGATTAGCCAATCCTGTAAAGTCTTTGTTGTCATTTGGTAGAGTATCTCCATACTCTTCCAAGCACACCTCTGAAAGCAAATAGAGTTTCTTAGTTTCCAAGTGCACCAAAAGGCAGCTGAAGAAACCATGTTAATCACACAATTTCTTTTGTTTGATAACCAAAAACGACCCACATTGTCTAAGGACCTACCTAAATCTACATTTAAACTTAGTGACAGAACTTTCCAGAGTTGAGTAATCACAGCACACTCAAAAAACAGATGGTGAACTGTTTCCAGTTCCCCACAAAACAAGCAAGTTGGATCTTTCACTTTCCTTCTTTTCCCTAGATTATCTCTAGTTAGAGTCTTGTTTTTGGACATGAGCCACAAAAAGAAATGTCTACATGCATGTCTAGGTTTTAGGGTTCTAGCCTGACATTTTCTCAAGGGCTTTTTGCATGTGCTGCATATATATGTGTCTCACATAGTCCCAGTGAAAAGTAGAAAAAGAAATATGTCAAGGGGCCATGACACAGGAGTAAATAATCCTATCTGTTGCCTCTATAGCAAGGGATACGAACCTGGATCGGTAGTAAGCTCAGTTTCTTTGTTTGTAGATTGCTACGTGATATGATATGTCCACATGAGAATGGTCAAGTCAGCTTATGGAACAGCATATAGTCAAATAAGCTACTTAATATGCGTTGTTACACTGAAAAGAGACACGTAAGTATAAACAAGTGAAGCAAATCTTAAAGCCATAACTATTGAGAGACCATAGTGTTCGCATCAAGCAAAAAAGATGCTGCAACTTGTAATAAGATATGGCCATTAGGTAGAGCCCCCGTGCATGGATCCATAACTCGGAAGACAAAATAAAGAAAATGGACATGAAAAATGGCGGTATAGAACATATTCAGTTCTTGACTCACCATGCAAGTCTCTGAATTCTAAACGTTTTTTGGGTATCACTTGAGCAGGACAAGGTGGAAATCACCGGTGGGACGAAGCATTTCATGGCCTTCGGTGGGGGGCTCCGGTTCTGTGTCGGCACAGATCTCAGCAAAGTCGTGATGGCAACCTTCATCCGCTGCCTGGTTACAAAATACAGGTACCAATTCTTACTTGCAGATGCACAGATATATAAATTCTTCTGAAATTAATTTTTAAATATATATTCTAAGATAAATTTGGCGATTTGCAGTTGGAGGACAATCAAAGGAGGGAACATAGTCCGTACTCCCGGGCTCAGCTTTCCCGATGGCTTTCATGTTCAGCTCTTACCTAAGAACTGACACCTTCTTCTCTCCTGATTCCTGAATACAGAGTGTGCTCTCTGTCAGGTCAATGTGGTTGATTGCAGGCAAACATATACAGGAAATAAGTAGAAAAATATAGCATATATATCTAGGTGATGAAGCAATCATATACATACTTGAGGTCATTTTTAGGGCACCTCCTTGTTAGTGTAGTATACTCTTGTGACCAAAGTATATAATTAGGTCCCTGATCCAAACACAGGGGTGTTTATACTTTGGGATCTCTCCTGTTTCCCGTGTGGTTAGTGTGGTCTCTATACGGTCTACCCATATGGTGTGTCATGTAGTTTAAATCTGTCATGTACAAGCGCTTTGCGTTTGCCTATATGTAGTGGCCACGATGTTTTGGCATGCATGCATATGCATTGTTTTAGCAGTTCTCTGGTATATACAAGTTGCTTGGTTTGGTCTCAACAAGTTTGAGTGTCCACATATACTAATCCAATGAGTACATCACAAATGGAAGTAAACTATGTTCTAGGGAAAAAATGAATCACCTTACAATACGCAAGTCATTGCTTCAAAGAATCTATCCAAAACAATCGATCGTCATGTCTAAACTTATTGTTAGAATTGAGTCGACAATGATAGAGGCTTGGCTATTAATGTAAAAACTCTTCTACTTAATACAAAGATGCGTAAATTTTTTGCGTATTCAAGAAAAAAAATGTGAAAGTCTCATGTCTTTGTTAGGTTGGCTAGACCCGCGAGGATGATATTAAAAGAATGTCTCTACTCGTCGATAGCAATAGCCGACAGGTTCATCGGCTCCAACAAGAAAAATACAGGAAACAAGAAATTTTCCTATGATCCAAAGAGGACCTAAACGTTCGGAAACTATGTTCATCGACACTCATCATCTCTGCTTTGTCTGCTTCCTCATTCCGCAGGGGGAGAAAGGACAGACAGAAACACGCGCCCACCTTCCGACCTTCCCCGCGATCTCGCTAGGGTTCCCGCGATGGCGACACCGCGCTCCCCGAGCCCCCGCGGCGACGCGCTCCTGGACTCGGCGCCGCTCCTCGGCGGCGTCGGGCGGCGCCGCGGGGCCGCGCTGCGCCGCCCGTCGCTCCGGGGCGCCGCGCGGCTGCTGCGGCGGGGCGGGCGCCGCGCGATGCGGGAGCCGTCGCTGCTGGTGCGTGAGGCCGCGGCGGAGCAGCTGGAGGAGCGGCAGGCGGACTGGGCCTACTCCCGCCCCGTCGTGGCGCTCGACTTCCTCTGGAACCTCGCCTTCATCCTCGTCTCCGCCGTCGTGCTCGTGCTCAGCCGCGACGAGAGCCCCTCCATGCCGCTCCGCTTCTGGATCGCCGGGTACGCCGCCCAGTGCGTCGTCCACATGGTCTGCGTCGCCATCGAGTACCGTATGCGGTACGGCCAGCGCGGCGGGTCGCCGATTCCCGCCGACGTGGAGAGCGGAAGTGGTACCTCGTCCTCCTCCAGCGACGACGAAGACAGAGAGCACGGCTCCCGTGGCCGAAGTGGCGACTGCCTCAGGTAATTGGAGTACGTGGCGAGAGATATGCGGTTATTACCATTTCATTTCATTCCCTTAAAATTGTCGGTCAGTACCTAGAGTGATTTTCATGTTTGTACTTATTGTCTAGTTTCTGCTTGAATGTTCCATAGTCACTTGAAATATTGTTTTGGTTGCGATTTTATTCTGGGCGGTGCAGGGATAACAACATACCAAGGGGCGACTGTGTCTGTTGAACAATAAACGAAACCTAATAATGCATTTGGTCTGGTTGTGATTTGTTCCTTCTCCCAATCCAAATTTTCTGCCCAATTTTGCAGAATATAGGCACATTTTTCACTCACTGTAATCCATTTGCATATAAGGAAAATTATTCTCATAGCACCGTCTTCTTTGGTGATCCCCTCATCTCCACCACCTTTGGCAGCAAGGACAGAGCCCTCCAGAGTGAGCCAGCTAATGGCATTGGCCTTCTTCCATTGTAGTAGAAGCTGATGCAGAGATATTGACCAGCAGTACCAGTCTAGCTGGGGAGTGACACTGAGGAATGTTGCTTGGTGATCTGGATCTGGACCCTGCCGCCCTGCTAAGCAAGGGGATACAGCCTTGAAGGTGGGGCTGCCATACAGCAGCGGCCATGGATTGTGCTGCTAGTGAGCAAGCAGACCAGGTATGGGGAAAGGGTTTAGGCAGCTGTTGACAGTGGGATGGATGGAAGTGCAATCTAATGGTGCAGTGGCAGAAGGAGCAAGCTGAGGGTGGAAGGCAAGGATAGTTTTACATTCCAGAGAGAAAAAATGGTGATACAGGAGCAAAACCCTTTCGTGAGAGTGCTGTGCGAGTAGTTTTTCTTATTGTGCATTGAAAAGCTAGATCATATGGAGAGCGGTCTGTGAGGTAATTGGCACTAAAAGCTGAGTGGAACTTAAGGTGCTGAGGCAGAATTAGTTTCAGATTGAGTGGATAGCAGCAACTTTTCATCAAGTACCACATACCACGTCTGTGAAGCCTATGTGATGAGATTACTACAATTATTTCTTGCACTGCCCACTCTAGTTATTTTTGTTTCTGAGATCTCCATCCACTTGATCACACAGTACACAGTAGTACTAGTTTATTTGGCCAATACTGGTGCTTAGAACCATGATGACGTTCAAAATTCAAACATGTGGGACTAATGAATGTTACCGTTCACTTGATTTTGCTGTATAGTTTGAACCTTTAAAAAAGATGTTTGACATATATGTGGTTTTCATACACTTAGTAAGATAGACACTGCAGTGCAATTTAAATCTGCATTTGTAGGTAAGCTACGTACGGGAGGCTAACTATTGCTTTTGGTATATTCTGCATATTTGTTTATATGTGGACTAACTTGGTGGTTAGTTTTTTGTTTTTTTTTATGCATTGCTCAGACTGCATTGTTCCGCTTCATATGCCAATGTCCACATTTAATTTTTCATTGATTCCAAAAAAGAAATAAGTTCTCATATATAAGCTCCATACTTCATCACTTTGAATTCTCTGCTGCCTGCTGAATTCTTACCACATATTGTTTTCTATTTCCTAGTCCCATTAACAGCTAGTTGTTTTGTTAACATTTCTAACATGTAAACTGCCAACTATGTCCTCTTTTCTGTCTTGCAGTATAGCTAAACATCTGGAGTCTGCTAACACAATGTTCTCATTCGTATGGTGGATAATTGGATTTTATTGGGTATCTGCTGGTGGAGAAGTTCTTACCCGTGATGCGCCTCAACTTTACTGGTACAAATAGTTCTCTGTTTAGATAATTGTACACATAATTCCTGAAAACATAGTCACCTTTTATATGGTTTATCATTTGTTTATAATTTGTTTTGCAGGCTTTGCATCGTATTTTTGGCATTTGATGTTTTCTTTGTCGTCTTCTGTGTGGCTTTGGCCTGCATTATTGGTATCGCTGTTTGTTGCTGCCTTCCTTGTATCATAGCAATTTTGTATGCAGTGTCAGATCAGGTACATCTTCTCTAATATATGTTGATAGAAGTTTTCATTAACTACTAAAGTTTGTTAGTTTTTTTCTATGTATGACGTGGTAAATTGGTTTACTAGTTTCACTATCTACTTTTGTGGCATAGCCTTACGTAGTTTATCTCTTATAATATAAGCTTCAGTATGCCACAGTGGTCAGTAGATAAATCTGGTAACGGTTCTTCAAATCAAGCTGGTTAGGCCGTGCAATTCACTACATATGAGGAATATTGGTGATCTTTCTGAATGGTTGCTAAACTATCAGGTCTAAGCATAGCTAAATAATCATCAGGCTAGGCTGGTAAACATCTACCAATTACTGGGTCTGTTTGTCATTGTAAAGTTTCCAAGACTCATGTGTATCTTGCCAATCATGAAATTGAAACTTTAAGTATGTTTGGTTACTGCTATGCTGTTGATTGGCCAATTCACCTGCAAAATTGCTCAATTGAAATTATTGATTGATTATGCATGCTGGCACAGTTGTGATGATTGAAACGAATGTCTAGTGGAAATGAAAAATATCTAGCACGGCCACCTATCTTGGCTGATCCGAGTTGGAGACGTGGACATGTTCCCATTAGGAAAGTTGGCTCAGCTCATAGCATTGTCTTTTCCTCCCTATATGAGTAGGCCATGTAAACACTAGCCCGTGGTGATTCTGATTGATGAAATACCATTTTCCATTTTGTGAACTTTCTGATTCCAATCTGGTTTTCAAAACATGCTGTATACAACAAACTTTGAGAACTTACAATGTGTGAGCCTGCTGTGCTAGATTTACTGTGATGAGTGACATGGTAAAATTGCATGCCTTTCTATGTTTAAATTTACTTTTTTTTTGTTTTCTTTTTCTTGTAAACCATATGTTCTGGTTTATTGCTTCTCTTTCTTTATAACTTTTATTGCACATTTGTTTGCGTGATTTTAAAAATGATTACGGTCTGTCCATATCATTGAAAACAGGAGGGTGCATCTGAAGATGACATTCGCCAAATTCCAAAATACAAATTTCGGAAGATGGAAGAGCCTGAAAAGGAGTCTGTTAGTGTGCCTGGATCTTCTGGTGGAATAATGATAGAATGTGGCACCAATCAACCTATTGAAAAAGTACTTGCAGCTGAAGATGCGGTAAATTCTCTAGTTTTTGTTTCTTAACCTATTGCATTAGGGAGCCTGAGATTCTGAATTATTTTTTGAAGTGAAAGAAGTTTGATAAAATAGGCTTCACAAACTCTTGATATAGGTGATGTGTTAGATCAAGTAAAAAACATCAGAATGGAGAAGGAATGTCTGAAAGAACTGATAGTAGCTAAACTTTGTTATTACTCTACTTGTTTGTGCCCAAAACTGTAGCTATCACTCTATGATGTACCTTAGATTTTCCCGGCAAACTTTGTTGCAAGCTCATCATAGATTTCCATGTAACATGGTTCCATCATATGACGTCTCTTAATTCTGATGGCCTTGTTTCAGTTGTATGTTGATTTGCGAACAGTATTCCAGTGTTAATGAATTTATTGCTCTTGGTCTGTGCAGGAGTGCTGCATTTGCATCTCAGCTTATGATGATGGTGCAGAGCTCCGTGAACTCCCTTGTGGCCACCATTTTCATTGCATTTGCATCGATAAATGGCTGCACATCAATGCCACATGCCCCCTATGCAAGTACAATGTTCGGAAAAACACTAGCAGCAGTGGCAGCGAAGAAGTATAAATCTCAATATGAGAATATTGAGATTTTGTACCCAACAGTTCTAGCTTCTTGCTGGTAATCTTTTATCCCAGAATCCCATGAGTGTGCATTCATACCTGTGCTAGTATAATTAAGAAAATGATCCATGTAAATTCTTCTATTCTTAATACGCCATAGTGATAATTATGTGTCAACTTTTCTCGTGCAGTTTTGTTGTTTGTGTTTATATTCTTCTTTATAGCATATGTGTACGTGTTTTCAGAATTTGTGTCTGTGTAGTCTACTAATATATTATAATAATCATAATCATACTAGCAATTTCTGCTCCATTCGTTCTTCTGGCCAATGATGGTAAAAGCAAGTAGCTGAAGTTGTTGAGTTGTGGCTTGTAGCAGAATATATATGATTGTTATTGCGGTGTCAAGCCAATCAAATCTAGCCTTCATGTCAGGTATGGTGCCGCTGGCACCCACTTGACTGGTGATGGAGTAGATTCCAAATACTTGAGCATGCAAAGATTATCAAACTTCTGCCACGATAAAAAAAAAATTCTCAAAATTCAGTTTTCTAATCCAAAACCGAAGTTCCATATGCCGCGCAGAAGCTTTCACGTTTGCTTGCTGGCAGTCCACATCTGCATATGAAGCTATCTGCATATGTCGTCCAGGGGCACCGGAGTATGGAGATAACGGACGAAAATGTCGTCCATGTCGAGTGAGCTTTGTGATTTTCATATCTCCTACTCTTCAGCTCGGTGCCTAGATCAAGCTATCTACGCGATTGAGCATGGCATTTAAAGCAGCAGAAATTTTCTAGGCGCCCAGTTCAGAACGTCAGTGAGCGAGCTAGTGACGGACCATACTCAACTGCTAGAGATCGACTCGTAGGTTGATCCAATGGTTTGCCTACGTAAAGATATTCATTGTGTACATTACCTAAATTCAAGCATAGGCCTTCCACGATAGTGCCTCGCCATTCGAGATGCCCCAGCACGGATCCTAAGTATGCACGCTGACATGACAATCCGCAGTGAGATATCCTAAGCAGTAGTTAGCCAACCTCTTTCAGTTCTGATCAAAACAGTGCTAGATATTTTGATGGTACAGCTTCCGGCCAAAGCTCACAGCACCGAATTTCCCAGGAATGGACTGCCCGAGCTGCGAGCATTTGCTGATTGCGCTGCCATCAGCCGAAAGAACGGAATGCGACTGGGCGGACAGTGGACGCAGCATGGGCTGCACGGCGCACCACCTTCGATCCTCGCTGGATTGGCCCGGCCAGATATTTCTCTGGCCCTTTGGAAGTTGGAACCTTTGCAGTCTCAAGCCATACCAGCACCAGCGTGCGGTGAAGTCAGAAAAGCGCGGGCGCTTTTGATCCCCATATCCACTTTCGTACGAAAAAAATATCTGTGCAACGCTTTGATCCACCTGGCGTCGCGGTCCTCTATCCTCTTGGCCCGCCAATCTTGTCACCCTGACGTGACCAAGTCACTTTGACGCGTCGATCGTTTAGTAGCAACGGCCATGCCGGTAACCACAGGTCGTAATAGTTAGTTACACGGCGACGGCGTTATATAAGGTAGCCAACCAGCTAGCCTAAGCTTTCGTCGCTAGATATTTCGGCCAGCCGCGGCACCACATTCTCCACTCTCCAGCGGCAAGGCAAGAACAAGCGGCGAAATCGTGCGTGATCCACACCCTCGTCTAGCCGTGGTGCGTGCCGAACTGCAGATCCATCCGATGGACGATCTGGCGGCGCTGGCGCGCGGCGAGGGGTGGACGGAGGAGCGTCACGCGGCGTTCCTCGACCGCATGGAGCTCTCCTTCGTCCAGCAGGTGCTCGGCGGCAGCGACGTGCGCCAGGCGTCCCGTAGGCTCGGCCGCCAGCCGGCGCCGCAGGCCGAAGGCGGGCACGGCCAGTTCCCGGCCCCGCTCCCGCTCGATCGGCCACTGCCCGACAGCGCCGTGGAGTCCAACCGGTCGGGGCCGGCCGCAGCGCGTCGACGCGAGGCAAACGACGCGCGCCGCCGGAGGACCGTCGATCCTGCTGCAGGTTGGTGAAGGTGAAGCCTGTCGCACGCGCTTGCCTTTGGTGTTGTGCAAGGTGGAAATGTACGCGTCCAGTCACTTGTTTGTTTCCGTGCGTAAGTAGCGCGTTTGACGGCAGATGTGTATATATGATCACGGGCGTGCTGATGAGCTTTGTGAATTGTGATGAGACAGAGAGTACGATATATATGAGCATGTTAATCATGTTATGACTTTAGCTTTGTCATCATGCGCCGCCTTTTGGATTGTGAGAAAACGCGAGCCAATTGAATCGTGATCAACTGATCAACATAGATAGCGTTGGCGACGTGGGCATCAACACACCCTTGACCCTTGTGAACACTTGATTGCAAACCCTGACCTGTTTGTCATCTGAAACAGGCAGGAAGTGTTTCCGTCTTGCGCCAATGTTCTTCTAATCAGCGTGATGGTGTGTAGCAGCTTGACTTGTTAGCTGTTTCCTACGATTTCATTGTAGGATCTTGCCTAAATAATCCAAAGATAATTAAATGGATTTTTTTTTTTAAAAAAAAAGAGGATGGCTCCTTTATTTTAGATCACTTTCCTGTCTGCTTGGTCTGTAGGTTTTTGACAAACTCCTGAACAGCCTAGCAGATCAAACTCGGAATAAACTCAATGAACTTCCTATCTACGAACATAAGATCCATTCCTTTCTTGTGCTTGTTTGCCGACGCGGAGTTTGTTGGTGGCAAAGTTTTCTTCTTCCTTCCCTTTTTCGTGTGTAGATAGCCTCTCAGGACTTGTTTCATAAATATCAGCGGCCACCATCATATCCACGGACCAGTTGGTCAGGCCATTTGGATGGCACCCTATCGGAGGTGATGGGTTCGAACCCCCGCTGGAGCGCTCGCTGAGGGGACTCTCAGAACTTGTTTCATAAATATCACCAGCCACAACAAGTTGTTTCGAAGTAATATTTGGGCTTAGTACGGTTTGTTCCTGAAACAAATTATTTTCTAGAGTTGTTTGAAATTAACTTTTTGAAATTTGATGGAGTTCTGTAAAAACTAACATTTATGAAACAAAGTTAATATAGTTAGATACGATATGAAATATACTTAACAGGTTATACTTTTTTGGTATCTAGTGTCGTAGATGTTAGTACACTTCTGTATAGAATTAATAAAATTCAAGATTTTTTTTTTGCGACCCAGACTTCACCGGCTTTTCATTAGGAGGAGAAAGGACACAAATTACACGCTGGACAACAGTGCTAGCAAGAGGCAAGCAAAGCCAGACCAGAAGGCACACACCTAGTCTACCGGATCCTGTAGTAGTTTGTATTACAAAACGAAAGCATTTTGCGACAGCAGCAGAAGTAAAGCCTCCAGCGGAGCACAACCACCGAAAAATTGAAAGATGATTTATTCAGGAGCCAAGGTTAGTACACTTTGCTGGAGAAACAGCTTGCTCAACATGCCTCTTCATAGGAGGATCTGAAGTTGAAACTAAGCCTAAATGCTTATCCCAAAAACAAAACAAAAAAAGTGAAAGAAATTAATAGAAAAAACCATTCGATGTCCGCTTATGACTGCTGGTTCGAAGATCTCGAAGGCTCGAAACATTGCTGAGCTTTTCTTTTTAATGTTCTAAGCTTATTATTATTGTGTACAAGTACAATTGCACCTGGTCATTTCTTCTTTGATCCATGAAACACTTGGTCCGATATGTCACCCCAGCAAGTGAGAGAAGAGCTGTTGCCTGCAGGAATGAAACAAATAAAAAAGCAATAATACATAGTGGGTCTTCTTTTTATCTAGGTCTCTGAACTTTTCAAGTGATCATCTTAATTTTTTCAACTTTTGAGGGGGGTCATTGTAAATCGCTTCAAATGACCACTTGAAGGATGTGTATTTCAGTCAAAACAAAAAATTAATAAAGATCACCCATCTTATGATCTTGGTGATATTTCGAGTGAGTTTGTTGTTCTTTTTTTGAGCAAGATGGAGTTGGTTTCTTGATTGAGCTGTCGACCCAAATGCAATGATTGGGCTAAGGTTGGACGGTCCAATTGCATTTTTAGGTCCACAGTCCAATAAAAGTCATCTTTTTTTTGTGCATAAACTACCGAACATGTATATATTTGATAGCTTTTGTATAATAGAAAACAATAAAAAAACGCGCGTGTACAAACCTACTCCTCATCATATAGACCCAAAATTAAGAACGCTGGTTATAGAGGCCGGCCCTACTCGCACATATTATACTCGTCCCCGTATCGACATGATCCACGCCGTCTCCGCCCTCCGTCGCAACCTTTTTTACCAAAAAAAAAAAGGTTAGCGTGGAAAAATAAATCTCTCTCGTATCTGTGGCCCAAATAGTCTCGGGCACCGGCACCAGCGGGATACACCCCCCCCCCCCCCCCCGGGAAAATGAACAGTTGCCATGGGAAGGGTCAGGGCAGGGGCCATGAGGAATTATTTGTTGTTGCTACAGCCCCGGACACGACTGATGCCACTCACCGGCACCGGGACAGTGCCCACATCCACCGGTGATCACACTGCCTATGTGCTATGGTCGTATGGACTACAGAGGCCAGAATCCAATCAGAGCACAGCCTGCAATGGTGCCGTGGTATGTGTCGGGGTCATGACAATGGCCTCCTCGGTTTCGGAGCCTCGGTTCACCGGCACCGGCTGGCCACCGACCGTGCAACGACTTTTGCGTGCGACTCTGATTGCTGAGGAGTCCGGCAACCGGCACCCTGTGCCTCGTTGCTACAGTACGGTGAGTGCTGACTGCTAATTGGTGCTCGAATGAGATGAGACGCAACGAGTAGTGATACTGATATTGACGCAGGAAGAGAGCGTAGTGAGTTCGCGGGACATAGAAGACGTGAAATCGTAGGCCACGGAAATATATCTGTTGAGTGATTAAGGGTCTTTATATAGAACGCGTGGACAAAGAAGATGTCAGCAAAAAGTTATATATTAGGGAAAAGAGAAAGAGATAAGAGAAAGAGATAATCGATTGAGTGATTAATAAGCATAACAACGCGTGGACAGAGAAGATGTCAGCAAAAAGTAGAGGTAGAAAAAAGAGATAATCGATTAATAAAGCATATAATTAAAAAAATGTGGGGTGAGAGAGGCTCGAACTCTCGACCTCAGGATAACTCAGATTAGCTATGAGACCTACGCGCTAGCCAACTGCGCCACCACCCCTTTGGTGAATCTTATTCATCGAAGGCCTTTGTATTCTAAAAATAAACATGCATTCTGATCAATGCATCGACCTATCACAGCTTTAGACACAGATTTAGCCTTTAGCTTTCTTTGCCTTCGGTTGAAATTTCAAGTTTGGATCCAGGAGTTTTTTTTAAAAAAAAGTTTGGATCCAAGAAGGGCTCAAACGTCTCTGAGCTGTGACCACACTCGCAGCAAGATACTATAGATATAAAGGGCAGAATTAGTTGTTATGCTAGTACCAAGAGAACAAATTGGTGATGGAGAAACTAAATATTACGTGGCTTTTCAGTTGTCCTCCAAAAATCTCCTTGGCTATACTTTCTTCGTCAAAGGATGAGCCCTTGCCTTTTGACTTGGGATCAAGAGTACACTCATGCAAGTTATTGAGCAAGCAACGTGGGAACCCATGTGCATCTTCTTGCTGTCCTGGACTAAAATCCGAAGATAACTCTAGAAAATATTGCTAAGAAATCTCATATCACATAACTTCACATGATGGAAGGACTATAGCAAGCTGGCAACAATTGAAAGGATGCAGTACAGCAATACTTAAGTGAAGAGTAAGGTGAACTGAATGCAGAAAGGAAGTGGAAGGACATGAATTAACAGGAAAAATCATATACGCAAACAGCAGTTATAATGGGGAAAATTAAACGGACTCTGCAAAAGTTCAAGAGCAAAGGATACTTTTTACTATCTCTGAAATTTGTTGGCACTATAAGATGCAGACCATCGAATTCGCACAGAAAGAACAGAACCCATCCATATTATCTGCAGGATTATAGCAGTTATGAAATTATCCATACATGAGCATGGAGTGAGATGACCTGTTGAGCAAAGGTTGAGAAAAAGCGGTACAGTGTGAGTGAATCCATGAAGTAGTAAGCAAATATTACTATCAGAAGAGCCCAAACAAATTCACTAGAGCCACTAGGTTTTAAAATAAGGGCTGTGGGAAGGGACACACCTCAGGTTGAGGTTGCTTGCTGTTCATCTGACATTGAGTTCAAGCTACTCTATATCACAGAACAGGTATACCCAAATGATTATAAGCTACGATTTTTCAAAAGATCACATAAAATTATGCATATGCAGTGATGCCGGATTGCCGCCGAACTGCAGGCTGTACTGACCTCCCATTCAGGTCAGACAGAATAGAGACACAGTAAATAGCTCAAGTACACTGACATCCACCATTCACAGACCTTCACACTGGACTCAATTCAAGTCATCAAGACAGAGGAAGTGCAGCTCCATCTTGGTTCTGCTACAGATATTTTACACACAAATGCTGTGAAGTATATACGGGAACAAATGAATCAAAATCACACGTCCCTTTACATTAACATTACCCCAGCAGGTAAAGAAATACATGTACCAATTCTCCTCAAAACATGCACAATATAAGAAAGGAAACAGAAAAAGGGAAGCAAACACATCACCCTTCTGTTCTATTCTGAAACTTCTTATACTATTATCTTTACGGCGAACCCTGCAGTTCTGCTGAACCAAAGTGAAAGTGAAGCTAGAGAAATAGTAATCCATAGCATACATCGATATACATTTTTTTTTCTTTGATATGGTTTGATTTGTTCTAATGCTGGCTTTTCTTCTTCAACAAACCACCAAATTTCTTCATCAAAGGCTTCTTCGGTTGATGCTGCTTGATTGCCAGCTTTGTGTTGTTGTTCATCCTGTTGTCTATGGACAGCCTATGGCCGTCAGAGGCAGCGTCTCCCTTGTTGGACTCCAGATCAAATTCGGATTCACCGTCTTTCTCCTTGTCTGTAGATAGATCGTAGTCAGTGACCTTGCTGTTCTCCCACATCTTTGTAGCGATCACTAGAGGATCATCATCCTTCGTATTTCCCTTGTCATTCTCATCTTTTGGACCTGTTCCATTTAGAACTTTAGCATTGCCAAGCACAGAAGATAGCTCCTTCAGCTTCTCTGAAGCATTCGACTCTTTGACATGTAGCTCATCATTCTCTTGTTTTATGTTCTGCAATTCATTCTCTTTGTCTAGCAGCTTTTCTTTCCAACTCAAAGCTTCAGCTTTGGCTTCATCCTTGGCTCTGTTTGCTTCCTCTACCTGTGCTTCCAGCTCCTTCAGCTTCTCCTCCAGCTCAGCATTTCTATTTTCGCAGTCTTGCACCTTCTCTACCACCTTATCCATCTCAACTCTCATTGTACCAATTTCTTCTTCTGACTTTTTGATGGAGCTCACAAAGCTTGCCTCTTTGGATTGCCATTCGTCAGATGTATTCTTCGCTTCTGCCTCCATTCGCTCCACCGTCTTCTTCAAGCAGACTCTCTCATAGTTTGCTTCATCAAGCATCACTTCATAGTTCTCCTGGGTGTTCTTGAGATTCATGTTGAGCTCCTCGATTTGTGCCTTGGCACGCTCAATCTCTTCTTGTTTGTTCAGGTACCTCTCCCGTGAGTCTCTTGCCTCACCGGACATTTCATGCAACGCTGAGGCTAGATCTTCCATAGCCTTCTTAACTTTCTCATATTCATCTTTGCTAGTTTCTAGTTCCTTAGCCAGCCTCTCCTTCTCTTCACATATTGACTCAATTTGTGAACTTGCATTGTTCTCATTGTTAATAGCATCCATCTTCTCTTCTTCCAGTGCTTGGAGCTTTGACTGAAGCTCATTGATCTCTTCCCTCAGTTCAAACGCTTCTTTCTCAGCAACATCAAGACGCTCATTATAGGCAATAATATCTTCGTTCTGCCTAGCTACCTCATTTTCCAAGGCCTGCAACTTGTTCTGAAGGTCAGAAAGTTCAGACTCTTTCTCCGAAAGCAAGGTGCTTGCTGCATCCAATTCTTTCATCACCGAGTTCAAGGAATCAACCTTCAACATGTAAGACTGGTTGGCTGCCTCCAATTTAATTTCCAGAATTTCAGCCTTTTGCTTCCATTCATCAGTTAGCTCCTCTGCCTCTGCTCTGGCCTTCATAGCATTGCCAACATCAACTCTAAGCCCTTCGATCACATCCCCCAATTCAGCTACCTTCTCTTCAGCATCTTTGGCCTTCTGGAGCTCAATCTTCAGTGCAGAGACCTCCGCCTCCAGCCTCATGATTTGCTCAGCACCTTCTCTCTCTTTGCTCTCCAGCTCAGTATCAAGCAATTCTTTCAGGCGAGCAACCTCTGCGTTGAGAAGCTCCACCTTGTGAGCATTCACTTCACCGAGCCGGACAGCATCATCCACCTGATTGAGCGCCAAGTTCTTGGCATCGATCGCATCAGCGAGCTCATACCTAGCCTTCTCGAGCTGCTCCACTGTGGACCGCAGCGCGGCGGCATCTGACTCCTGCTGGCTCCGCATGCTCTCCAGCTTCCCCTGCAGCTCCTCCTCCTTCCTCTGCATGGACTCGATGGTCGTCTGCTCCAGCTCCACCGCGCGGAACATCTCGGTCTCGGAGGCCTCCTCCGCCTTCTTCCGCGCCGCGAGCGCGACCAGCAGGTTCGCATTGGCCTCGTCGGCCAGCCGCTTGGCATCCTCCAGCTCCTCAAGGACCTTGCTCTTCTCGCTCTCCTTCTCCGCCAGCTGCTCCTTTGCCCTCTTCAGCTCCTCCTGAACCGCGGCGAGCTGCAACTGCAGCTCGTGAGACTGCTTCACGGCGGCGCTGCTTTGCTTCTGCAGCCATTCCAATTCCAACGGGATCAGTCACGTCCCAACACCCCAAACGGCACCAAGATATGATCAAGCGACAGTGATGAAGAATCAAGAAAGACTCGTACCTCTGCAGGCGGCGTGCTGAGGCGGGCGAAGACCTTGGGCGTGCGGCGGTCGCCCGACGGCGGCTTGTCCGCCGACCCAGGGGACCTATCGGCGGCGCGCGGCGCCTGCGGCGGAGTGCCATTGGCCGGCTTGGCGGGGCCCGACTTGCCCGGCCTGCTGCCGCCCTTGGGCGTCGGCGGCGTGGTCTTGCCGCTCTTGCTCTCTGCCGCCGCAGATCTGCGTTGCAAGAAGCAATTTTTTTGCTCAGATCAGATCAAAAACCTGACCACGCGACCAACCAGGATCTGCAGCCGAAGAAAAAGAAAAGAATTGCCGCGCAGAGCCAGAGAGATCGATGCTTACTTCGGTCTGGCTCCCAGCATTGCTCCGGCTGACGCAGGCGGTCACTATCTGCAGCTCCGGACCGGGACGACGGTGGGTGGCCTCAGCACGGGGTAGGAATTGGGAGGGAAGAAGCAGTCGGTGTGGGAATTCCGTCGGTGTGTCGGTGTTGGTCGCTGTGAGCAACAGCAGAGCACAGGGCAGCCGTCGTGGTAGCTAGGGGGGAGGAGAGGAATAGAATCTGATCACCAGCATTGGCGTCATGAACAGCTCAGCTCAGTGCATAATACGGATCTCACATCATTAGGCTAGAGAGAGAGAAAGAGAGGGAGAGAGAGGGCAGTGATTGAGAGGTGAAGTGTATAAAGCCAAGAGAAAGGCAGGGCTTGGAACCTGTTTAAAAGCTCTAAACAATAGTGGAAATAGTGCTTTAGCAGAGAAGGAATAAGATCACGCATTGTTTGTGTGCCAGTGCCAGGGTTAAAAATCCAGAGGGCACGCTTTGCTTGAGCTTGCAGCTGTTGTTGCCCCATCTAACCACCGGTGACCTGGTCGAGCAAGCAGACAGTGGAAAAAGACGTCACCTGCTCTGCTTGCTTCTTTTCCACTCTCCCCTCGCGGTTCTGGTGTGCTCGCTTTTACAGAGTTGTACGCCGGTGTCTCTTGTGAACAGAGCAGCGGCGAGTGAAAAAGGCCAAAAGGGCCACGTTCCAGGTGATTTCACAAGAAAACCCTCCAACATTTTGTTATACTCCTTTCGCTTGAAAGTCGGAATTATTAGCTATGGTATAATGTTTTTCTCTCACAACAAAAGAATATCTGTAGACTTATCAATTGAAGAAACCATCGGCTGAACAACAGGGTTATTATCAGTCAATTCAGTTCAATTATGAATGCATTTTTTTTTAAAAAAAAAAAAGAGGCCTTACACCAGAAGGAGCTTCCACGGAAAATTATAGCAGGTACTGGATTGATTGAACATTGAGTAGAAGAGATAAGATATTTAATATCTACACCGACTACACGAGAATAAAAAATAGAAAAGATTGTGATAGATAGATGATCTATGAGAATAATTTTACTTATTGAAAATATGTATTGCAATTCTAGTTTATACAGATAATATCTATATTAATTACTAAATATTTCCACCGTTCCAAATAAGTGATGTTTTAGGTTTGTCCCAAGTCAAATGATTTCATTGACCAAATTTATATAAAAAAATAAAAATAATGTTTATGATACTAAATACTCCATCTGTTCTAAATTCGAAGTTGATTAACTTTATTTTAAAAAATGACTTGTAATTTAGATCATATGGAGTATAGATTATATTACTAAATATATTGTCATATTATTCACTCGGTGTCATAAATATTAATGCTCATTTTCTAAAAAAAATTAGTTCAACTTGAAATTATTTGATTTAGGAAAAATTGGTGACGGAGGGTGTATATGAAAATTATTATTCTATAACAATCTTATGCTTTGGACTGTCCTTAGCCCCGAACATGGATAACCACGGTCGTTTTCATCAGGGCAACGTGCTCCGGCCATAACATGCGCCGACGCTGTCCATCTCTGTCTCCGGGGAACCCAGCTGTGCACACCGGACGAGCCGGAATTCCTGGCTAATTGCTGATTAGTACTCCGTACATCACTAGTGATGGATTTGGCATCCTGGAAGTGCATTAAACTGGTCGCTATTGGCTCGAGAGGACAAACATTGAGCCAGGTGCAAGAAACTGGAGAACGTGCACGGTGATCTGGCATCGGAATCCGGGGGTAAAAGCGTACTAGGCCGTATCGTGTCGTGGTGAGGGCTACAGGAGCACGGCGCCGCACGCACCACGCAGCGATGCTGTCCGGGAGACCAGAAACCCAAGTGGTCTAACGACATGCGAGTCAATGCCGTCCTGGAACCCAGTTAATTACTCTAGGACTATGGCACCGACAGGGAAGAGTAGTGGAATGTGTGGCCACCATGCAGGCCCCACGTGTTTAGATGGATCCATTTAGCATGTGCTAAATTTATTAGTGTTAAAGTTTTTAGAGTCTCTAAAATTTTTAGTACTCATTTATCGTTTCGAAGTAATTTTAGCACTTCTTTTAACACTTCTATTTGGATCCTAGTGTAACAAAAATGCTAAAAACTAAGTGTGGCCAACAGGAAAAATAGCAGAATATGTGGCCACCGTGCACACACTAGAACAAGAAGCCCACTGGAACAGCATCAGAGAAAAATAATGCCCCTACGAAAGAGCATACTGCTGCTCCATTATGGGTGGGTTCTTTTTATAGGACGGTACTCATCGATTATATAATGATGAGTAGAAGAAAAAGGCTTGTGTATCTTTTGAATGCCTGAATGGTACAATATTGTATTGACTACTCAGTACCGACAGCTATCCATATTTTTTTACTGTGTATATGTGGTTCAGAATAATTAATTCTGCCTTGTTTTTCATGTGTGTTCTATTTGCAAAAAAAAAAAAAAGACGGTAAATTCTGCACTGATTTGACAAGACATGGTTCATTCCCCCCCCCCCCCCCCCCCCCTCCCGTAATATCTCCTGAAGATCGGAAAATGTCAAAATGATTTTCATATTGGCTTTTTGTTTAGGTAAATTTTTTTTCGCCTATAGCAGTAAAGAAAGCTCAAGACTCAAACATGTCCGCACTTCAATAGGTAAAAAGAAAAGCCTTTTTCTTTCAACAACACTACACAAGATAGGAACCGTAATTCTTGAAGCATTTGGAAGGGATGCTCTCTTTTAGTCTTTTCAACCTGAAAGTGAAAAGGTTCATTTTCACCACGAATAAATACCGCAACATTGTTTAGTTAACCTTCTAAACAGAACCCTGACTAGCTTTACTCACCTTAACTAGTAACAGGTGAGGGAAAACTCTGTATTGTCTTTTTTTTCCACGGTACAACAAGTTGTTCTTTTATGTACAAATTTTCAGGGGATCATAGCTGCTAACATACTCTTGGTTAAGATATATCATATATTTTTTTTATTGTTGTTGTTGTCATTATCATAGGGCTGAGAGCTGATACTGCCTCATCCCACGAGATAAAAGGTACTAAAATGGTTCTTTAAAATTCTCCAAGTTCTTTTAATGGGCTATGACATCATTTACTTTGTTTTTGTTTTTCTAGATATACATAGTTTCTACTATAACATATATCTAGGTGCATCATAAAACCTATAGTCTGGCTTGTTGATGATTGACACACAATTGGTTTGGTGCTAAAATAGCAATATTTTTCCAAAATTTTGGCTAGGCAACATTTAGCAAATCAAATATCAACCTTCATTGTCTTACCAAAATATTGGCTTGTACTAATATCAGGATATTCATATTTTTCTGGCATCCTCTAAAATCAGCTCGGCAAGAATTTAGCTTGCAACTTATTTATATACTAAAAAGCCAAACTGAGGTAACCAACAAAGTCCATTTTCTTTTTATAACAGCAATTTCTTTCGTGCGAGAGTAGTGGAAAGTTGAATCGAATAGCCTGAAGCAGTAAATAATTTCTATAAAAAAATATATCCCCTGACGCTAACGCAGTTGAAGCCCAACTGCCATTTCACTATCGCAGATTAGCTGGCTGCTGAGCTCATCGACTCCTTTCGACGTTGCTTTTGTCGATGCGCCGGTGTAGATGAGACGTCACTGTACGCGCGAATTCCTTTCACCGACGCGGGGGCGGGGCGGGAAAACAAGAAAAAGATGGCAGCACACTACAACAAACAAATAAAGCAAGAAGCTAAGAGACGGCGCTTGATTTCTTTCATCTTTGCCTCAGAGAGAGAGAGTACAGTAATAATGCTACAAAAACAAAACGCGCCCCCATCAACTTTTTATTTTTTATAAAACACAAACAAAAGCAAGCGGAGAAACCTAAGTGTCGGGACAAAAATAAAAATAAAAATGCAGGCGCGTTAATACAAACCTACTCATCAAGTCTCATCATATATAGACCCAAAATTAAGAACGCTGATTACAGAGGCGGGTCCAACGGGCATACTATACTCGTCCCCGGCTTGACATGATCCACGCCACGAACGGACACGTCCGTCCGCCACAACCTTTTTTTTTATCAAAAAAAAAAAACAAACACTGCCTTGTCCTCGAAAAAATGATAAAAAAAAACTCAAATATCTCTCGTACTCTCGTACAATGGGGTGAAACACGGGTCGAGGCCGCCGCGCCTGCGCCTGCGTGGGCGGACGGTGCTCGGAGCAAGTCGCCGGCGGCCAGCACCTGCCACCCAGATCGTCGCCGCCGTCGCTCACCGCGCTTCTGACCATCTCCGCAACGCCGAGGGGCGCCCCTTCTTCCAGCTTTGGTAGATTGATCAGACCGACCTAGACATGGAAGACCAACCCCTAGCCGACCCGGTGGAAGGAGGCGACATTGCTGCACCGCCGGGCTCGGCGGCGGCGGCGGCGGCGGCCTCAGGCTCAGAAAGATCCTCCACCGCCGGATCGTCGCCCGGTGCCATGTCGGCGATGGCAGGCAGACAGAGGAAGCCCGGGCGATGGAGGAGGATCCCACGCGTCACGCAGCCCGTGAAGGTTACTATGGTACCGACGGGGTTAAGTCAGCTGCCGTTCGTGCCGGCAATTTGGTCCCCTGTGCCTGTACCGGCCCCTCTGCCTCCAGGGTCAGACGACGAGCGGCAGCAGGAGCTGCCGTCCAAGCCTATGGAAGTGGTATTTGGGCGGGAAGGGTCCAAGGAGGTGCTGGAAGCGATGGAGCAGGGCAATCGGGAGTGCTGGAAGAGGCGAAGCGGCTGGAGGAGGCCGACGAGGATCTGCTGTGCGCCACCGAGGAGGACAAGGTCGCCTTCCGTGCCTTCAAGGCCAAGTTCATCGCCGTCTACCGCAGGCTTGCCACCACCAAGCCCGAGGACGTTGTCTTCAAGGACCAACCACCCAGCGACACAAGCACCACTAATGACTACTGCTCTTTTTGCATGAAAAATTAATAAGTATATTAGGGCAATACTTCAAAAAAATTCTGGAACAATGTTTTGTGTAAAATTTCATGGCTGTGAACACCTTTAGTTTGTTGGCTTCCTAGGCATAGTGCTTGGTTGAACTCCACACCTTGCGATGTTGCAAGTTAGTCATAAACTCCACACCTTTGAATCTTTCTATCATCCTGCTTTTAAGTGGCTTTGGAATTCTCTGTATCAAAATAAAAGAAAATCCTTCTTTTGGCTTCTCCTAAGAGATAGATTAAATACTAGAGAGCTCCTCCGTAGAAAAACAATGAGTCTACAATCTTATGTTTGTGTTTTGTGTCACCTCTCGGTTGAGGAAGATCTTTCTCAACTTTTTTTTCATTGTCCTTTTTCCATCTCTTGTTGGTGGTTGCTTCAAGTCTTGGTACCAAACATGTTGGATACTTTCCAAATTTTGGAAAGCTTTTTTTTCTCGAATACGCAAAAGGTTTGCACATCATTGTATTAAGAAGGAGAGAGTTTTACAAATTTTTGGGGTGTTTACAAATTTGAAACACAGCCCGCCACCCCAGAGCGCGTACAAACCGGATTACTCACGCACTAAACATTCTAATTTCCGCGCACCGGCTTCGATCCACAAGTCGGCGGTGTGCTTGATGGTGTTGAGGATCTGGTGAAGGGTGGTCTCTTTGCCACTGAAGCACCGTGCGTTCCTCTCCTTCCAGATTTCCCAGGCGACGACGGCGAAGAGTGAATCCGCTCCTTCGCGTTTGGTCCCATGCCATCTCTCTCTCCAGAGGTCCCACCACTGCTCGATTGACATGGCCCCTATCCCGGCGGTGTTCGCTCGCAACGTCACAAGGATGGCCCACCATACCTGGCGGGAGAATGAGCAGCCTGCAATGATGTGGTCGATCGTTTCTGGCTCTTGGTCGCAGAGGTAGCAGTTGGCGTTCGCCTGCAGTCCGTGCCTGTGACACCTGTTCGCCGTCCAGTGTCGCCTGCGGATGGAAAAGCTTTAGAATTCAGCTGCATCGCCCTTTCTTCATGGAAGTTATTATGGCAATGTGTTGGACGATCTTGACCTCGCGGAATGACAAAATTTTTAGGGGCATTGATAACTCCCTGCAGCACTGCAAGATGATCTTCAGAAAAGAATTTGCCTAGGTTATCTTGCATGCAAAAGCTACTGATCAACCGCTTTTGTATTCATGGCTAGAAGTCTTTGTGTAATTTCCTCTATTTTCTTTGTTACCTTTTTTGTTTCTTGATTCTTCTTTATGGAGCTTGTAATCTTTTTGCACTTTGTTTATTTAATAAAATTTCATTATGGGCAAAAACCCCTCCTGTTTCATAAAAAGCAAATGCAATCTTCGAGAAATAAAGAGAAATAGTCTGCGATGAACTATTAGTTACCCTACTTTGATGTTTAAAAGCAAATGCAATCTTCGAGATGCGGTTTATTCGTACCTTGTAGAGGATGTCAATTTGATCTACGTCACATGCCGCGTAGGGCAGTGGTTAGTAGATACATACCGCGTAGGGCATTTGACATTATCGTAGATCACTTCGCTTGATAACGATGGTACATGTCGCAATGCAGATTGCCAACAGGCCGGTAGAGGTAGCTTGATGGATGTCGAACGCGTGTGCACCTCAACCATAGGCGACGCTCCAAGATCGGGAGCAAGCCCCAACAAATCAAACATGGAGCGCAAGGCAAAATCATGATTAGCCACAATCCAAACTCATCCAATGGAAATAAAATAATAAAACATATGGCTTGCCTTTGTCCTTCCGTGAAACCATCTACTAAAATTAATCTACAGGATTAAATTTCATAGAGGATAATTGAATGAAAAAGGGAAAAGACAAAGTCAAACCGTGGCCCCATGAGGATGAAGCGACGCTGCAATCATGGCTTGTGTTCTTGCTTGCAACATGCAGATTACATGCAAGCACGCACATGAAGACCACTCTGTTCCATGCCGCCACGCGCCACGGCATGAGTCTCCTGTACGTAGTAGATGTACACAACGTCTCCGTCGTCGAACTCGTCAAGCCAGTGTGGATCACGGTCACGTCCGCCTGCCTGCAGCGGTTACTGCGGCCCGCGGCGTCAGAAGCCCATGTCCGCGAATTGAAGATGCGGGATCATATCCACGACTGGTGGCTGACGGCCATGATCGAGCACAATGATGTATACAAGGCTCGCGTGTTACCAGATCGAGATGACGCCAAAGTCATATAAAAAAAATCAATCTATGATTAGCATTCTATCCAAAAGCAAACAACATATAGAATTTTCATCGTGGCTTACGTTCCAATATTAAACCAGTGACGTAATGGCCGAAAACGATGAGGTTGGGATCTTGACCTTTTTCTTCCAGAGGCGAACCACTCGATGCCCAGTACATAGTAGATTGCATCTACGTACGTATGTACTTGCTGACATGGTGTGTTGATCTTTCTCAACGTAGAGGATGTGATCGCCATACGCTGCTCGAACCCCGTCGAGAGTAGCACCGCATGGGGCCAGCCGCCATATTCACGTCCGTTTCGGCACCGCGGCCAGATCGACGCGGCCTGCAGGGGCCAGAATCGCCCACTGGTGCATGCGTGCCGACGGTCGTAGGCGGTGCAGTGCTCGCATCCTTGCGTCGATTTTCTCGAGGCGCTCCAACAAAAGGCATCGAAACAAGGGGACGAGGAGATCAATTCGTGATTAGCCACGACGGTACAAATAGATCTAAATCCAATGATCAAGAATCGACTCACCCAGCGGTAGAGCTGCTGATAACGTGTTACAAATCGGCCTATTCACCCGTTCCCGATCCAAGAAAGAGGCGCATAGAAGTTGTAGATGCATCTCGTCTCCCTTGCCCAATCCCAAGAACAAGACACAAGAACACACATGAGACACAGATATATGAGGGGAGCCATCTCTTCATTAGTCTTCATTAGTCATCGTAGGTACATAGGTAGTCACTTTATATAGACGTAGCCTTCAGGGCATATATGGTAGCCTCCAAGGCCCATATGGTATGAGCCCATCAATTCCTCTAATTGAGGAATTCTTAATACAACGGGCGTACTATACTCGTCCCCGGCTTGACATGATCCACGCCACGAACGGACACGTCCGTCCGCCACAACCTTTTTTTTATCAAAAAAAAAAACAAACACTGCCTTGTCCTCGAAAAAATGATAAAAAAAACTCAAATATCTCTCGTACTCTCGTACAATGGGGTGAAACGCGGGTCGAGGCCGCCGCGCCTGCGCCTGCGTGGGCGGACGGTGCTCGGAGCAAGTCGCCGGCGGCCAGCACCTGCCACCCAGATCGTCGCCGCCGTCGCTCACCGCGCTTCCGACCATCTCCGCAACGCCGAGGGGCGCCCCTTCTTCCAGCTTTGGTAGATTGATCAGACCGACCTAGACATGGAAGACCAACCCCTAGCCGACCCGGTGGAAGGATGCGACATTGCTGCACCGCCGGGCTCGGCGGCGGCGGCAGCGGTGGCCTCAGGCTCAGAAAGATCCTCCACCGCCGGATCGTCGCCTGGTGCCATGTCGGCGATGGCAGGCAGACAGAGGAAGCCCGGGCGATGGAGGAGGATCCCACGCGTCACGCAGCCCGTGAAGGTTACTATGGTACCGACGGGGTTAAGTCAGCTGCCGTTCGTGCCGGCAATTTGGTCCCCTGTGCTCGTACCGGCCCCTCGCCTCCGGGGGTCGGGACGACGGCGCGGCGGCGGGAGCGCCGTCCAAGCCTATGGAAGTGGTATTTGGGCGGGAAGGGTCCAAGGAGGTGCTGGAAGCGATGGAGCAGGGCAATCGGGAGATGCTGGAAGAGGCGAAGCGGCTGGAGGAGGCCGACGAGGATCTGTTGTGCGCCACCGAGGAGGACAAGGTCGCCTTCCGTGCCTTCAAGGCCAAGTTCGTCGCCGTCTACCGCAGGCTTGCCACCACCAAGCCCGAGGACGTTGTCTTCAAGGACCAACCACCCAGCGACACAAGCACCACTAATGACTACTGCTCTTTTTGCATGAAAAATTAATAAGTATATTAGGGCAATACTTCAAAAAAATTCTGGAACAATGTTTTGTGTAAAATTTCATGGCTGTGAACACCTTTAGTTTGTTGGCTTCCTAGGCATAGTGCTTGGTTGAACTCCACACCTTGCGATGTTGCAAGTTAGTCATAAACTCCACACCTTTGAATCTTTCTATCATCCTGCTTTTAAGTGGCTTTGGAATTCTCTGTATCAAAATAAAAGAAAATCCTTCTTTTGGCTTCTCCTAAGAGATAGATTAAATACTAGAGAGCTCCTCCGTAGAAAAACAATGAGTCTACAATCTTATGTTTGTGTTTTGTGTCACCTCTCGGTTGAGGAAGATCTTTCTCAACTTTTTTTTCATTGTCCTTTTTCCATCTCTTGTTGGTGGTTGCTTCAACTCTTGGTACCAAACATGTTGGATACTTTCCAAATTTTGGAAAGCTTTTTTTTCTCGAATACGCAAAAGGTTTGCACATCATTGTATTAAGAAGGAGAGAGTTTTACAAATTTCTGGGGTGTTTACAAATTTGAAACACAGCCCGCCACCCCAGAGCGCGTACAAACCGGATTACTCACGCACTAAACATTCTAATTTCCGCGCACCGGCTTCGATCCACAAGTCGGCGGTGTGCTTGATGGTGTTGAGGATCTGGTGAAGGGTGGTCTCTTTGCCTCTGAAGCACCGTGCGTTCCTCTCCTTCCAGATTTCCCAGGCGACGACGGCGAAGAGTGAATCCGCTCCTTCGCGTTTGGTCCCATGCCATCTCTCTCTCCAGAGGTCCCACCACTGCTCGATTGACATGGCCCCTATCCCGGCGGTGTTCGCTCGCAGCGTCACAAGGATGGCCCACCATACCTGGCGGGAGAAGGAGCAGCCTGCAATGATGTGGTCGATCGTTTCTGGCTCTTGGTCGCAGAGGTAGCAGTTGGCGTTCGCCTGCAGTCCGTGCCTGTGACACCTGTTCGCTGTCCAGTGTCGCCTGCGGATGGAAAAGCTTTAGAATTTAGCTGGATCGCCCTTTCTTCATGGAAGTTATTATGGCAATGTGTTGGGCGATCTTGACCTCGCGGAATGACAAAATTTTTAGGGGCATTGATAACTCCCTGCAGCACTGCAAGATGATCTTCAGAAAAGAATTTGCCTAGGTTATCTTGCATGCAAAAGCTACTGATCAACCGCTTTTGTATTCATGGCTAGAAGTCTTTGTGTAATTTCCTCTATTTTCTTTGTTAGCTTTTTTGTTTCTTGATTCTTCTTTATGGAGCTTGTAATCCTTTTGCACTTTGTTTATTTAATAAAATTTCAGTATGGGCAAAAACCCCTCCTGTTTCATAAAAAAACAAATATCTCCATTAATTCTACATGGGGTTCTAGTCAATATGTTAGCCTATCTTCTCATTATCCATCTCCAAATGTGCCTGTTGAAAGCCCATTATGTAGGCTGCGGTGGTTTCTTATTTTTGCTTAAGTAATTCAGGAACTGTAGGTACGTGCTGGTCCATCTTGCTCCCCTCTCAAAACTTTCTTACCCACCTATTCTGGTCTCCTGTTTATTTGTCTTTAAATATTTGTAAATTTGAGGAAAAATGCGTCTATAACAGGCGTAAGGCCCAAGGGCCCATACGGCCAGCCCAAAGGGCACCCCACCCATGCGCCACTACCTCCGGCCCATGCGCCAGGAGCCGCCGCTGCGTAGACTATGGTTTTTTATCCCGGGTTATAAATATATCCCAGATTGAATCGAGAAAAAGTAGCCTAAGGGCACTTATTCCAACTCTGCAGCTCTGTAGCTCTCTTCCTCCCCGAACCCTAGCTGCCGGCCGCCTCCACCAAGCCATGCCGCCGGATCACCGCCGCCTCCTGAGCTGCCGGCCGCGGCCATGCCGCCCTCAGGTCACTGATCCGGGCTGCCACGTGCCCCCCTGATCCAGACCTGTTACAGCGTCCCTTTTTCTATTTATCTTAGGAATTTGTAAGAAGATTGTTTCTTGTTCTTTTGATGATAAGCTAATTATTTTGATTATTATAAGTAGCTTCTTGCATAGGCATGCGCTTTTTACATATGTCACTTGAGAACTGCCTATGTAAACATTTGCATTGGTAGTTTTTTTAGAACATCGCCGGTGTAAATCGATCTACACCGATGGCATGCTTACACAAACCACCCATGTAAAGCGTTTTATAGAATTTGTAAGTCGAGAAAAAATAAGCAGTTTTTAATCTGAAAGAGACCTAGCGGTCAGCCTCCTACTGTCATGCATTGCAAGTCATAAGTCATGCAAACTTTTTAAGTACCCACTTTATTCAGAAAAAAAAAACACTTCTATGGGTTCGTACCAAAAAAAAAAAGTTCACATTTGATATTTATTTGTTATTATACATATTATGAAAATACATTTCGTAATTAATATAATGATATTTTTGATATCATAAATATTGATACTTTTATCTATAGTAAATCAAACTTATAAGATACTAAAATGTGACACTATACTAGAATTGTATGTTTTCTTGAATGGAGGGAGTACTATATTTTTTGTTTAGATCATTCCTCTATATGAGATAATTTGGATTTTTTAAATGATTTTAAATTATCTATACTGCCGTCAGGTTAATAAAACCATTAGTAGAAATCATGTATTTATACCGGTTCTCTTAAGACTACCACCGGTGTAAGATTTACAATAGAGTTAGTCTTAATAAGAACCACCAGCGTAAATACATACCATCTACTAGTGATAGGCTTAAAAAACCACTTACAATGCATTATGCTACGGTTTAGAACCGTTTTCTATTTGTATGGTGTCTATGCATTACGAATCACTAGTAGAAATAGAGGTGTCAACAAAAGCTATTTCTATACTATGTCTTGATCTCAACAAACTTGCACAACCATAGGATAGCGGAGGAGAGGGGCAAAAATGAATGGATGGGAGGACAATTGCTAGAAATTAGCGGGCATGTACAGCCCACAGAGATGTGTCTGCAAATTTTTGGAATCTGTGATACAGACAACTAAATAGACATCTCATATAACCTACAAACATCTTTGTCTAGTTAGTTGTCTATAAGCTATTTAATGCTCCTGGGTAGCCATGATCAATTATGAAATACTATTTCTGTATACTATGGTATTGCTCGATGATACAAAACAAGTTCTACAAAATAATATTATATATATATAATGTAATATAATATATTTCACAAATCAAATGTAGCATATATCTTCTTCTTCATAAATTAAATATGACTAAAACGGCATATGCATTGACCAGAAGCATTCAGAGGCGACTGGAAACGTGCAAAAGACAAGTCACAAGCACACGATACCAAGGTTCAATATCTGAAACTAGCAGCAAAAATTACTCATAACAAATATTTGTGATCATCTTGTAACTCAGAAGAAGGTATCATTGAGTCTTCTCGACAACAATCTTTAG
The DNA here is from genome assembly GCA_018135685.1 of Themeda triandra. Classification (NCBI taxonomy): domain Eukaryota; kingdom Viridiplantae; phylum Streptophyta; class Magnoliopsida; order Poales; family Poaceae; genus Themeda; species Themeda triandra. The sequence continues at coordinate 99,636 of JAENPR010001424.1, forward strand.
TCTCCTTGACCAAACTGGTCATTCAGTTTAGGCCTTGTTTAGATCCCCAAATTTGCCACCAAATTCACTATGCAGAATTCCTATTCCCCGTCACATCAAAATGTCGACACATGCATGGAGTACTAAATGTAGATGAAATCAAAAACTAATTGCACAGTTTGATTGTACTTTGCGAGACGAACATTTTGAGCCTAATTAGTCAAAATTTGGACAATTTTTACCAAATACAAACGAAATCTTCTACGGTCGGCTGATTTGACACGGCACTATGCAAACTCCCAATTTGGGCCGGAACTAAACAAGGCCTTAGTTGACTGAACATTCAGAGAACTGATCTACAACTGACATTTGGCAAGTATGTGCAACTGACATTCAGAGAACTGACAATCTAAAACGCTGAGACAAAACTTCTGATCTCCAAGTATGATGAACACACATAAAAGTGACTTGCATCCCAACCATGATTTCGGCAAGTATGGGACTTTTCATTAGTTGAGGCTGGAGCATGTACATCTGCCATCGATTTGGGGACGGATCCATGGGAACAAATGACGCAAGCATCCTGGCCGCCGACAACAAATTATGCACTCCCGGAGCAAAGCTGCGTGAAGGGACTGGAGGCGGCCCTCGTCCCGCAGCGGCACGGGCATGGACCTTGATGTCCTGCACGCCGCCGCCGCCGACCGGATCCACCGCAACTCCTGGCCACCGGCGAGGATGAGGCGGACTCTGTCCACGTCCACCGCAAGGATGAAGCGGAGGCGGCACAGATTGGAGCGAAGGAAACCAACTCAATTGGATCCAGTGCGGACGAAGGATACGACTTGGTCATACCGCGCGTCATTGAGCCGGCGACGGGATCTTGGAACACGAGCCTTGCTCGTCTCCTCGCGAGACGACGGCCCTACCCGTCTCTCCGTCCGGGAGGGACTTTTCTGCAAAATACATCATATAAAGACGGGTTCAAACATCGCGCTGTACATGCCCTAATGTCTGACGGCCAAATTTGACGCCGCAGTTGCGGCACGGTAATTTATGGTCACCATCCAAGCTCGTCTTAGACTCTATGATAGAGTCTACATTGTAAGGGCCCTCATAAGAGGATCTAGAGTTAAAACTATGCCTAAATGCTTATCCGAGCAAGTGAGAGAAGAGCTGCCTGCAGGAATGAAGTAAAAAAAAGGTAAAATGAATTGTGGGTCTTTTTTTTTTTGATTTTTTGTCTCTGTCTCTGAACTTTTCAAGTTACCATCTTAATTTTTCAAATTGACTCACACTTGAAAAGTTGAAGGACGTGTATTTCAGTGAAAAACAATAAAGATCACTGATCTTATGATCGTGGTGATATTTACAGCGAGTTTTTATTTTTTATTTTTTACAACGAGTTTGTTTCTTGATTGAGTTAAGGTATGGGTCTACCCAGATGCATTGATTGGGCTAGGTTGCCCGGCAGCGGCACAATTGCATTTTTAGGCCCACACTCCAATAAAATTCATTCAACTTTTTTTTTGTGCATAAACTAGCGAACATTTATACCAGCTTTTGTAATTTGCATGTCAGCAAGATACACAACCAGTTTTAATAAACAATAAATTATGCTGCTCGCGACTTGTGTACGCCCTCACGTACGATCTGCATGGCGTAGAATTTGCCTTGGAAAGACACGGGTTTAATCATAGGCTCGATCTTCCAGGGAAACAGAGTCCACCGCTGGTCTCCGGTGGCGGCGTAGGCGACACGGTGCAGAAGGTTCAAAGCCAGCATGACAGTGATGGCTCCAGTGGAAGAACTGACGGTAACAGAGGCGATGACACTCCTAAGTCCCGTGCGCTTGCCGTCCTCATTGTAGCGGTGGGTGGACTCAATCTGCGGCAGGAGGGACGCGAGCGGTGGGAGCACGCCGGTGAAGGGGTTGAGGAGGCGAACGGCGGTGTCGCGGTCGCGGTGCAGGAGCAGCAGGCCGTCGACGGAGTCGAGGATGACGTGGTCGTCCAGGAGAGGGAGGTGGGCGCGGACGAGGGCGCCGGTGGAGAGGTTGAGGAAGCGGACGAAGCCGCCGAGGGCAGGGTGGCCGGGGTACAGGCCGTGGCCCTCCGGCAGCATCATCCATCGGCGCGGGTGGAAACGCGGGTCGAGGACGCCGCGCCCGCGAGGGCGGACGGTGCTTGATCTCCAGTCGGAGCAGACGGCGCGGAAACGGACGTAGTCCTGTAAGTCGCCGTCGCCGTCGCCGGACAGCAACCGCCACCCGATCAGCTCCACCAGGTCCGCGTGCAGCGACGCCCAGTCCACGGACATGTCGTCGTCGTTGCACGGCAAGCGGCGGAGCTTGCTGTACCTGTACGGAATCATGGGCGGAGCTTGGAGGCAAAATACGTATGGATCTTCGATCGGTAAGCAGATCGATCCGATTCACGAAATCCTCCCGAGATAAAGGTAGAATCCAGGGTCAAGCGCAATAAGCAGCGTGGCCGAGTGCGAGTAGGTTTCTTCATTGGGCTGAGGTAAGCCGGGCCCAACTGCAGTGTGAGGCCCACGTCCGACCGTGTTTTACTTTGTTGAAAAAATTCAGCTATGTCATCAAACACAAAAAAATTCATTGTGAATTGTAGGGCTTTACCCTGGTTAGAGGGTAACCCTTTCAAAAATTCCCACAAAGGGGATTTGTTTGGTAATTAGTTTTCAATCAGCAATTGACGCACCTCGGTATTACCTCATGAGCGGCGTCATTGCACCAAGCGCAAGGTCGCGTTCCAAAGCTCGCCGGCAGCCTCCTTTTATGTCTCGCCTCGTCTCGTAAAATTGACAATCCTGGCGATGTGGTACGAAACACCAACCGACCTAGGACGTGTACGTCGGACAACACGTCTTGAGTACTCGATCACACCACCAGGCAGGCAGGCACTTCGTATAGAATTTGCCTGGCTGGGCTTTTCTTTCTTTCACGTTATGATGACCATGGGCTTAGTTATCTGGCCCAGGTATCATCAAATGCACTGGCCCAACACTGGTACTCTATCTGGTGGTGCTAGGTCAGGCAACCACTGCACGGTACAGAAATAATAAAAAAACAAAATACCAGGTGTACTGTGTACGCTAGGGTCAGCATCAATAATATTGTGAAGTATGAAGAGAGGATACAGGAAATAGTGCTTGCCTTTATGGCCAATGAAGAAAACTTGACATTTGTCTGTATTCGATCTATCTCTTTCGCAAATGTCTGCATACGTATCCATTTAAGTGTTCATATTTGTTCAGTCGAACGGACGGTCAGATAAATTTCTGTACCATTTTCATCCATTGTAGTGTGTCACAAACGCTACAATTCTTTTTTCTGATCAGGAGTTCCCTTCAGATCTCATGACGATGACAATGGTGTTCGCTCATCAACACCTCCTAGGGATCACTCACTGCCCCCACATATATAGAGATCCTTCTCCTCCTCAATCCTAGGAAGTGAGCTTAGTTCACTTGACTAGGTGAGTAAATATAACAATACACCTAACTACCTAGATTCAAATCATATCAAGGAGCGAATTTGAGTATCTATTTTTCTGCTTAATAAAAAACAACCTAATTCTTTCCAGGTTGATCCCTTTTTCTCCTCCTCAATCCTCATTCTCCTTCTCTTCTCCCTCTCTTTTTCCTTCTCCTCTACCATCTCCTCAATCCTCATTCTCCTTCTCTTCTCCCCCTCTTTTTCCTTCTCTACCATTGCCGCCTCATCGTCGCCCCATCAACAAGGTGCCCCTCAGTAAACCAAGCTCTTGAATTTCATGAAAAAGGAAGTAGATTAGTAGGAGCATATAACTAATCTAATAAAAGAGGCAGTCGGCAAACAATTAGCAACCAGATGAATATTTTGAGCAAGGAAGAGCCCGTGGGAGGTAGAAATGTGCCAAATGACAATAATAAGGTAGAAATATGCCAAAGAGTTGGGCTTAGCAGATGGGGCGGCGACGGTAGAGGATAAGGAGAAAGAGGGAGAGAAGAGAAGAAGAATGAGAATGAGGATTGAGGAGGAAGAATAGAGAATAGCTCCAGTAATTGTCAACAAATATGTGTCACCTGAATGAATGGTACAATTACAGACTGCAGAGCAATAAGCATGACCACTTGACCAGACAATAGGTTAGAATCCCACCCAAGACATTTTATACAGATAGATGCAATGTTTATCAAATGAGATTGCCTCTTTAATTTTTTCCAGAAGTGCTCCCACAACTTTTATGATTTGTATTGTTGTTTTCTTCGAACCGCCAACGTGAGAAGCCAATGCAAATCAACGCTTTTTACATGTCACTTAAGAACCGCTGTAAATATTTGCATTGACAGTTTTTTAAGAACATCGCCAGTGTAAAATCGATCTACACCGATGGCATGCTTACACAAACCACCAATCTAAAGCATTTTATAGGATTCGTAAGAGCAAAAATAAGCAATTTTTAATCCGAAAGAGACCTAGCCTCCCACTGTCATGAATTGGAAGTCATTTGTCATGCAAACATTTTTAGTACTCACTTTATTGAGAAAAAACATGCAACTACAGATTGCAAACCAGAAATAATAGTTCAATTTTGATATTTATTTGATGTCATAAATTTTATGAAAATACATTTTGTAATTGATATAATGATATCTATTTGATATCATAAATATTGATATTTTTTATCTATAATTAATCAAACTTAAGATACTAAAACGTGACACTATGATTTTCCTGAACGGAGGGAGTACTAATTTTTGTTTAGATCATTTCTCCATATGAGATAATTTAGATTTTTAAATGATTTCAAATTATCTATTATGTCGTTAGGTTCAAGAAACCGTTAATAGAAATCATGTATTTATACCGGTCCTCTTAAGACTACACCAGTGTAAGATTTACAATAGAGGTAGTCTTAATAAGAACCGCCAGCGTAAATACATAATTTTTACTAGTGATAGGCTTAAAAACCCACTTACAATGCATTACGCTGGTGATTTAGAGCCGTTTTCTATTTCTATGGTGTCTATTAGAGGTGTCGACAAAAGCTATTTCTATACTATGTCTTTTTTTTTAAATAAAGGATAGAAACTATCCGGCTTCATCTACCCATGAGTAGAATCAGGCCAAATTATTACAACAACAGAAAGAAAAACACGGAAGAAAATACATCCCCAACAAAAGGGCTTAAGTAGTCCTACACGACCTATGACTTGCATCATGATGTCAACTCCACTGGAATAAGACCATCAATGTCAAGACAAAGCCGCCACATTGGACACCGACCACCATTGAAGATTGAATGCTTCTTCCTCGCCAACAACACGAAGTACTCGGTGCAGATGCCCACCAAACGTCGAGCTGTTGCCTCATCGAATACCACCTCCACCTTGAGTTGCACATCAAGCAGGGTTACCACACAGGAAAACCTCGTCCTTGGCGAACAAGAACTTCAACGACGCGCCTGAGCCACAGCCGCCGGCCCGGAGAAACCAGGCTAGGTTTTCACCCAGTTATTGAACGCCCGCGGACGCAGCAGTGGACAGACTGACCAACAGCTTCAGCGACGCCTTCAACAAGGTATGTGGCACAGTCAGTACCACCGCCGCCGGCCCAGCGTAACAAGCCAGGCAAAGTTTTCACCCAAACCGCCGCCACCACCATCGACTCTGCGTCGGCCAACTCGGAAGGTCGCCTTCACCGGAAGGTCCCCATCAGTTTCTCAGACGACCGTGCACGAGACCCGGAGCCCCTTCACCGTCGTTGACGAAGACACACCGCTCGCGAATCAGATCAGGGGAGGAAGGGGCCAAATCCGGCCATACCGGTCACGGCTCCGCCGCCGACCACCACCCATTCCGTCCCCGGCGCGCCGCCACCATGCCGACGCCATCGCTGCCGAAGGATCAAGCAGGAGGAGGGAAGAGGAAGGAGAGGGCCGGGCACGCAGACAACTCCTCCTCCGCCGCGCCTCCGCACACCGCCTCTGCCACACCTGGCGCGCCGGCACTTCCAGCCCGTGGCCGGCGCCACACGGCGTCCCCGCCGAGCCCCACGCGACTCCGACGGGACGGCGCCCTCCGGCCGAGGACCTCCTGCGCCGATTGCGAGGAGCCTTGATTTACATTTGGTCTCAACAAACTTGCACAACCATATGACAGCGGAGGAGAGGGGCGAAAATGAATGGAGGGAGGGCAATTACACTCATACATATAAAGAACTCCCAAAAAATGTTACTACTATGAAACAAGCGTATTTAATTTGGAACACATGATTTTCAGGAAATTAAAAACACAAGATTCGAAAAAAAAATCCTGCAATCCAAACTCTAAAGGGACTTAACCTACCCGTGCGCTATAATGCTATTTGTACGGTCACTTTATTCACTGCTCCAGTTGATAGGTACCAAACAAATTAGCAGCGATCTCGTTCTGAAAGTTGCTGTAGGTAGTGTATCGTTCTGAAAGTTGCTGTAATTAGTGTGGGTCTCTCCGTCCGAACATAGTATATATATGGCCATCGCATTGCCATGTCGTAGTGTGGGTCTCTCCGTCCGAACATATATAACTGTTGACATTCAGGAATTGGGCTCTTGAGTCTTGACCAGTGACCGGCATTTCAACAGGCCTGGACAAGGGTACAAGACCACCACCTGCACTTGTCCTGACGCATGACTTCTTCGGCAGGGCACCAACAGCTACAGAGTCGTCTTGCTGCCTTGTCCACATCTCAATAATCTGCTCTAAAGTCAACCGCAGACACAGGATGCAATGGATGGTCCTCCACCCGACCAACTTCATTCCAAACCTAGATCTGATATACAAAGATGCTAACAACTTTGTCCGTACTCATTATGTGCTCGAGTCAGTGTATGTTCGCATCCGAATCATGTGAAAATTTCGTGTTCCAAACGGGGTTTACTGTTAGTTGCTGATATGTGTTTGAACTAACGCCTTGTTTAGTTCACCCCAAACTCTCAACTTTGGCACTATGCAAAAAGAAGATTCCCTATCACATCAAACTTGTACAGTACGTAGTCTTAAATATAGATGAAATAAAAAATTAATTGCACAGTTTTATTGTATTTTGTGAGACGAATTTTTTGAGTCTAATTAATCAATATTTGGACAATATTTCACAAATATAAACGAAATTGTTACAGTACGCTACAGCGTGTGAACACCTGAATTTGGCATGCTAAATTAGCGATCTAAACAAGGCCTAAGGGACACTTTTAAATAGGGCCCTTTCTTGATCAACTCTCCAGGATGGCCTGTGGTTAGACTACCCGCACTGGCATCCTGCACGGCTCCTGCAGGAGCCCGATGCAGGAAAAAAGAGCTGCAGCGGCTCACGTCAAAGCGAACGCAACCGATGCGCATACGGCAAATTCCGGTGAACTGAGTTGGGACGGTAAAGGACGGCGGGCCCCGACGCAGAAGAGAAAGCAACGGAGCAGACAACGCGAGCACATGCACGGAAGGCTGCAGAGATGGGACCCACTCGTTGAATTAGCTAAAACATATTATATCTTACAAACCATAAATCCAAATTAAATTCCGATTGCACCATTAAATTCGTTGCAATAAATTCTTCAAAACTAGATCACACATGAATATATTTAGATAAAGTAACAAGTGGGCCCTACACTGGATAAAGGATGCTATAAAGGATGGATGAGTGCGGAAGAGATTGTTATGGAGGAGAGAATCTTGCTGACTAGGATGTATAAAGGAGAGAAATAGAGGAACGTGAGTGCAGATGGTCTTACGCACTCATTCAGGGCCCTTGACTTCGAGACGGGGCCTGTGGCTGTGGGTGTTGCATGGGCCCCGAGCTGTGCTACTGAAACCATGTCAACATCGTTCTTGACCTCTTTAGGTCATGCTTCACTTTGCACCCTGTGGAAGACAACTACAGGCTACAGCATACCCCCATTGTAGTCATCCTCATATAATCCAAAATTATTTCATTTTTCTCTGTACAATAGAGATATGCATGATAGCTGCACAACCTACCAGTACCACAGTTGTATACATATACATATATACCTGCACACATTATATCGATCTGCCTGGCCTGATACACCTGGTTTAGGTTTTTTTTTTTCTGGCCTGATATATACTACATATGCTTTGAACGTACGTCTCTCTGCCATATATTGTGCATGGTTGGCGTGCATGGAGTTTTTAATTTTGTTTTGTTAGCTATAGCAGCAGAATGATCTATCATTATTTCAGACAATGGAAAACAGGCAGCAGGATGCATGATCCCATAGGTCGCTGCCTCGTGGATGACGGTGCCCCCACCCTCCACTGAGATTTGAGCATGATGTATACACCCGGCGACAGTGATGGCTCGTTTGGTTTTTTCTCATTTGGCTGCGCCTTAGCAAACACGAGAGGTTGGCATTATTTTGTCCATCATGCATCAACAACAGCTTTACCCTTTAGAAGAGGAAAAAAAGAAACCCTGCTGAACGATAAACTAATATGTAACAGCTGCTGCTTCCCACATGCTCTCTCCTTTTTGGTTTTGGACAACTAAAACTTTCCAATAACTTGATGACGAGCTTTGCTAGTTGCAAGATCAATGGCCGATCACATGCATATGTAGTGTTGCAAGATCAATGGTCAAATCACAAGTTGGTGTAACTGCAGCCACATACAGATATAGGATCGCCGATCAGCAAGCCTGAGCAGATAGCTGCTGCTGCCCTAGCTACTACTAGAAGAGACTTGGGATGGGATAACGCAAGAAGCCTGTTCATATGGACGCATGTTATGAGCTGATTACAAGAGAGGAGGTTATGAGTGCTTGTAATGATGGATTATGCCACTGGTATGCGTGTTAGGTGAGCCAGATATGCGAGCGCGATTTGATTTGACCTAGCTCGCTCTCGCAGCTCTGGGCTGGGCACGCCGGCCGGCCGTGTCATTCCTTTTCTGAATTTTCTGATGCCCCTGAGGACCAAGTTTAACTATAAAAAACATGAGTAGTGGGGAAGGTGAGGAATGAGGCGGAGATGAAGGTGACACTCTCGGAGACTCGTGTTGGAACTCGCTTGGGATCGATTGGGATGCCGCATTGCCGCGCCTGCCTGCTGTCTGGCTCTCAGTTTCGGCCAAATTTCTTGCGCGATTCATTCCACCAACGGTAATAAAGGTTAAAATAAAATATGGGAGCGTATTTGCTCTGATAGGGGAGTCCCGAGTCCAAAAGGAAGCTGCGTGTGCCTGCAATGTCAAGAAAAATCTTCCTGGACATCTACTTGTCTATGTTTCATTGGCGCAATGCTTGTTTCATGATTTTTTATATTTTAGCATAAACAGAAGGTGGCGGCCACTTTTAGCGAATATGCCTGGTTTGGTTAGAAGGAGAGTTTGCTGCGATTTTACCGTGTCCTTGTTGCAGCCGCAGCACGTTATCTGAACCGTTTGCGTCTGAACGTGGAAGGATTTTGAGCAGTTTCGTTTGTATTTGTGAAATATTGCAAATAGATAAATTATACTCAAAAGATTAGATCTCTGCAATAAACTGTGTAATTAGTTTTAATTTCATCTATATTTCAAAGTTTAGATGTGGAGGATTTTTGGAGATGCAGCAAGTCTGCTTACATCTATTTGTCCCCCGACCAAAAGGGCGCAATGCAGCGTAACGTGCCCACGAAGCTACCGCAGCATGAATCAACCAACTCGTCGGCTCTCTCTCTCTTTTAGCTAGCTTTTACAAGTGGAATGCGCGACGCACGAAATTGCGTTAGTCGTCCATACTCCATCCTTCCAAAAAGACGAGGAGTTGCAAAGGAGGATCATATCATATAAAGCAAGTAAAATGATGATACAACATGCTCCATCTTTTGCTCAAACTACCAAATAACTTCCCCAGCAACAGCAACAGCAACCACACCATACCAGACCACAGGAAAGTTTTTACGAGCTTCTTTTTTTGCGCTAAAGATAAGAAAGTTCACTAGATTTTGGCAGTACTTGCTTCCGTACCAGGTACCACATTCGATCGCAGGGTTTTCGGTGTCGCGTTGCGCTTTCAGAGTTCAAAAGACATGCTCTGGAAATATTCAGTTATGGCTGCTTGCTTTCAGAGTTCAAAAGACATGCTCTGGATCGGACAAAGGTGAACGAAAAGGCCTCGAGCAGTCGAGCGGATGCTTTGTTATTTCAAACACGTGTCTTTCAGTAGAACGGTAATTAGGGAGTGAGTACCATCAGTAGCCCTTTTAAGGTTTATAAAGTAGTTATGTTCAAACACATTGTGGCACCTATTCCAAAGCAGATAGTACATGTTCTTCCGGATTCGACAGCCGAAAGCTTTAGCAGCGTTGCGTTGCGACAGTTTTTTGGCCTGAAGCTCGTCCTCGAACGGAAGCTGCAACTGCTTTGCACGGCTCAGAGGTGTCCTTTTTCTGCTCTTGTTTGACGAGCCAAGCCGCATGCGCATGCGTTTGCACATGAATAACACAGTAGCGCTTGTGCTGTCAATGTTCTTCTGCAATTCAGCGATTGACATATCGACATATCGTCGATCGAAGCGATTCGGTGAATAATTTCCGCCATCGAGGATCGCCCACCTCTTGTTGTCTCGCTGGAGCACGCTTTTGACCTTTGGTACATCCTTGTTTGTTCAGTCAATCAGCCCATGAGAGAGTTAAGATTCGATCCGAGTCCTTAATTGTTTCTGATTCTGTACAATCTTTCCATCATTCCATTGTCTCTCCGTGTACAAACTACTCATGTTTATCTGCAGTTTTTCGGTGCTATAGTAGAAAATTTGGGCAACTTGGGTGAAGTTGATTGACCTTTGTTTAGACCTGATTGACCTTTAGGCCGAGGGTCACGTTTGACCAACCACCATTTTCGCAGCTAGGGCAAAGCAACCACTCTTGTCCTTTCGCTGTTCCCCTCATCCTCCCACCTGCATATTTTTCTCGGTTCGCCATGATCAGTTGATCAGGCCTTGGCAAAACCACAAACAGCAAGAGACAACTCCAGAGAGCACGGAAGAAAAACGAAGGACTAGATGACAACAGTGACGCTGTCGAATTATACAACAACTATAGAGTAGTACTTTATTATATACAAACACTGATGTAGCAATGCAGAGATCGCGGTGGCGATGACTACGAGCAAGTGAAGTGTGCTTAAAAAACTGATGAGGTGAAAGTGGCAGTTGGCCTGCCTGCTTGACGAGGTGAAAGGGTTTGACAGCCTGAGGTGAAAGGGTAGTCGCGCTGCCGCTGCCGGCAGGGATTCGCGGGTGATGCGAGAATCCACTAGCGCAGTGAGAAGGAGGTGGAAGCGTGCAGCTCACGTCGAGGTGCCGCGGGATTAGACAACACCTGGGACCCTCCTCGGATTTCGTCGCCGCGCGCCCGGGATCGATCCGGTTCGCCCGACGTCTACCGCCGTGAAATCCTTGTCACCGGCCGCGCGTGAACGTGAACGACGGGGCGGGGTGGTGTGTCGTGGTGAAAGTTGAAATGAAACGAAGAGCAGACGCTGCCGATTCCTCAGCACGACACCTCACCGTCGACTAGTCATTCTAGCTAGGCGCGGTTGATTTTTTCTTCTATTTCTGGCGACGTTTAATTATCTCGGACAGAGGACTAACAACGTTTGCTGATAGACAAAGGCCTTGTTTAGTTCCACCAAGTTGGGGATGCCAAATTTGGCGTTTGACACTGTAGCGCAATGTAGCATTTCGTTTGTATTTGTGAAATATTGTCCAAATATTGACTAATTAGGCTCAAAAGATTCGTCTCGTAAAATACAACCAAACTGCGCAATTAGTTTTTAATTTTATCTACATTTAGTACTCCATGCATGTGTCAATATTTTGATGTGACAGAGAATCTTATTTTTGCATAGTGGAATTCGGGACAAATTTTGGGAACCAAACAAGGCCAAATACTAGTACTACTACGTACAGAGTCTACACAATGGGAGCATGGGCACCGACGAGTGACAAAAGCGGCATCAGTGACAAAAGCGGCATGGGAGGACGTTTTGATCGAAAATCTATGCGTTTGGACGATTTCTCCTTTGTGGGAAGGAATCAGGCTCGTGGCGCTGTGGCGAGCACAGCGGCTGTACCTGGTCCTGTAGGTGGTCCTTTCCACCGAGAGTCACACGTACCGTCTCCTCTCCCGACCTAACAAAGCGCACAAACAAGACAGTCGAACCTCACGATTGTCCCACACGAGAAAACGCCGTAAATAGGTTGACTTGGGCATGCACTAAGGCTACACGCCGCAAGTTTTAAGTCAGAAGCGCTGCACTCACTCATCTGGATATGGCAAAACCACCGCATTCCTGCTGGTTGCCACAAAAGTGCAACGGCTTATATTCATTGATTGACGTGAGATAAAGGAGAGAGGCAAATCAAAGCCTGGTAGTTCACCCTGGGCGTTCCGGTTACCCGATTTTTTTCGGGTTGGGTTGTTCGGGTAATGAAAACTACTATCCGATATTAACTCCGAAATAACACTACCCGAAGTTTTGGGTACTCGATAATTCGAGTTCGGGTATATCTGATCTATCCGAATTTAAAAAAAATAATAAACTACACAAAATTTTAGTAGTAGCTTGTACATAATTTCACTAGCAATTTATGTTGGATTCCAACAACAATTTGTTAAGAATAATATATTGCAGTCACTTATTCAAACTGAGAGAGTTATATTCTAATAAAGTGATAATTTTAAGTGTTTAACTAACAAAATATGATAAATATAAAGACCAAGATAAAACTTTGGGTAGTTCGCGTAGTTTGGGTACCGAAGTGTATTACCCGAATTACCCAAAACTAATTTCGGGTAAATCGAAATCACTATCTGAACTTGGGATCAGGTACCTTGGGTTCGGGTAGTTCGGGTAATTCGGGTACGGGTAATGGGTATCGGGTATTTTGCCCAGGCTGACTGGTAGTACATACGGTCATTGATGGATTTTCTTCCCCGGTAATCATTGATCGAACTGAAAGCTATTAAAAGAGAAAAAATGGTGTTAATCTAGACAAAGAGGGTGCTTTTCAACAAGAGATCAAGTTTATGACTCAATTGTGTCATTGCCAAGCATTTGATTCGACAAATTTGGCAATTGACACCTTAAAACCGTGAATTAGCAAAGGTACAATTGCAAGAGAAATAATTATGTTTCTAGGTGAATAAATGAACAAACCTATGTAACTATATCTGGTAGAATTCATTAGGGAAAAAATGGTAGTAGGTTATTACAATCAAGTCTAGATACACTATTTGTGAGACCCACGGAGGGGGCAGAGGGTGGATCGATACCCCCAGCTTCTAAGAAGCCTAATCACTAATGTAGGGGACTGGATTTATCCAGCTGGTGATCTGATACAGGTAGATGAAGCCGAGATCACATGGGATAAAAACGTCTATATAGATATGTGCAAGAGACATGTGGTCGTGGATGGGAGTTTTGTTGGCTCCAACATATGTAGTGTGTCATTGACTAGGGTCTGGTGCAGTTATCAGCGACAGAACCAGCGATCTTGATTAAGAGGGGCCGAACAAATATGATTACATTTTTTAGTGTGATAAAATATACATAATAATATGTTTCAACAGTTTTTTAAAAAACACTATTTTTTTTAAAAAAATTACACTATTTTTAACCAACATTATAGTTTTCCAATTAAAAATTACACTATTTTTAACTAATCTACCGTGCATGGGAGGCTATTTTAACTAATCTACCGTGCATGGGGGGGGGGGGGGGCATGGCCCCTGCTGGCCCCCTGGTTCCATCACGGGCAGCTATACAATGTTGCTGCTTTGATGGACTAAACATAGGATCCATACAATCAGAGTACACCTAGATGCAAGACTATTAATTGAGACAGATCCGTGACACAAAAATGACCTTACAGTGAAATATTGAGTGTAGCCATGATGGACTGTTGTAATAGTTGTGATGCTTCTATGGATTTGACTCGACAAATATGGCATTTGACACCTTGAAAATGTGGATTCGAAGGATAGGATGCATTAGAGAACCAACTGAAGTCGTGAAATAGCATATTTGGTGAAGGTTATGAAGTCAACAAGCCTATATGTGCTTGTTTGGTCGCACTTATGTATAATTGTGAGCAGTCTTATTCGAACGCTAAACGGTAAATAGCCGGTCACATGTTGTTTGACCATTATTTGGCCTAAGCAACCAATTAGACCGGCTAAATGGTTGTTCAAACACGTTAAACGGTTGATTGAACGGAATGACAAACCACCGTGTAGTGTTAAAATGGTGTGTAAACGACCTATATGACCGTTTAGATGAATATATGGTGGTTGCTAGTGTGAGAGAACAATCGTGGACAAAATTAAATTAACAAAAGTGAAGCTCCAATGATGCAAATTAAGGCAGCCAAACACATCCTATAATTATGTTTGATCAAATTCAGTATGAAAGTTCACAAATTAGGGAAGTACTAATTTATGATGAAATGAAATCATGTATAAGCTGATCTAGTTTGATATGAAGAATTATGGCAGGTACATGAGTCCAATTCCTTGGTATAACCTGGTACACTCATGATATGATGCACGAGTTGGACCAGGCTTAAAAGCTAAAAACCCTCTAGCGACCTCTAGCGACCGCGGTCCTAACCTAAGGTAGCAGCCCAAAGTTGCTGCACGTACTGTTGTCGTCTAGCCTCGGGCACTAGACAATTAACGATGCTAACCTCGGTGGCGCATCACATGCACGCGCCTGAACCACAGTACAGTACCACGTTTGCACGCCGCTGGCGCTGCTGGGTGGACGAGGATCCACCAGAGCTGCGACCAGCGACGACGGATCCACCAGAGCTGCGACCAGCGACGACAGGTCCGCACTCCGCAGACACCGGCACACCGCACACAGCGACACGCCTACAGTTGCGTCGCGTAGCCAGCCAGAGTAGCATTAGCCCGGTAGGCCACTATCGGCGGCTCGGCGCTCTCGATCGGTCGTGGCGCGATGATAGCCTGCAGGCCGGCCGCCGATGCCGCTAGAGAGACTACAAAGCCGTCCTAGCCCTAGGGTTGGCTACACAATAATAAAGGTAAAGGACGAGATGCTTTTGGCTGGCGTGGCAGCACGCAGGCTTCATTGAATTCGTAAAGATGTCAGCGCGCGCTTCGGCTCCGATCGATCCCCCTCTGCCCCGGCATAGTGGAATTCCGTGCATGCCCTGCCGGAGCTTTGCGCGGCGCCACCGCGGCATGCATGGCACCATCCATTCCCTCGTGTCCTGCCAGCGCGCCACCATGGCTTTCGATCTTGCGGGCGGTCGCTGCAGCCTTGCAGCGGTGTCGGGGGGCAGTGCCGGCTGCTCCCTCGTCCCTCCGCCGGTCATAAATTACTGGCGCACCGGCGGGCGGCGGGCAGCGTACTACTACTACAGGACGTCGTTGCTAGGCAAGATCATGTACGTACGCCATCGTATTGTCTCGTGGGGTGGGCAGGAAAGTTCGCCAGCCTTGTCGGTTGCTGTTGTTGGCTCGTTTTTTTTTTTTTGAGATAACTGTTGTTGGCTCGTTGGAGCACACCGCGATGCCCTTTTGCTTTCCACGCCGTCCACGCGAGGAGAGCATGAGCATGGGTCGCTGCCTCACAAGAGTCACAAGTGGTCAGGTGTACGTACGGCAGCCTGAACGGACGAACGTGGTGCGCTTTCACCACTTCCCCTTTCACCACTTCCCCGTTCAATCCATCCAAATGCAACAACGCAACGCAATGATGGCTGATGGCAAAGTGCATCAGCGACTTGAGCGAGCGAGCAGTACCACAAAGATCACGTCGCCGTGCAATCTTTACACGGTGCGACTTCCGCAGACACGACTAAACAAAACCAGGCAAAGTTATTCGAATTTCGGTCGATCGGGGGTTATTGGGAGTTGTTGGGACCGGAACCGGAATGGAACGGCCGCAGTATTAGGGCCACGTACGTAGAGGAAATTTCAACGCGGCGAAAGTGGCTAGTTTAATACGTGTAGTACCTGTATCAAGTTACTGTATTAACTAATCCATGACCTAACAGATATCCTTAGGCTCGATCAATGCAAGCTACTCCAAAAAGGAGAACCGCCCCTGCGTAAGTAGACGGCACAGGTCATGATTAAGGAACGAGAGCCGGGGAGCGGGTTAAATACTTAAATCTAGCTTACCCTCACAACAGAAGCGGGGTCAAGTCACCAAAGCAACGCAAGCGCGTAATCGGCGGCAGCTTTATTCCCTTCACACCAGTCACCACCTTTGCGACTAAACTCTCGCGTGCATGATGCATGCCATATTCACTTAGATTATGTTACTCTAATGCGGCACTGGCACTGAGCGCATGCAGGCGATGAGGCGAATCCGTCGCAAAGCGATCGAAGATAACCTTAACCTGCGATCGTTAATCCTGCAAAAGCTCGCGGTTTCTGCTCGCCTTCTAGCCCGCTTTTGACAAAAGCAGGGGTTTTTCGTTTTGATAATAATAATAACAAACTAGTGGCAGGTTAATGAGCGCGACTCGATCGAAAGATGACCCTCGTCCTTGTGGCCTTGTCCGGAAGTGCAGGCGCGGCTGATTATTACGACGAATGCTCGCTTTGCGCTGCGTCGTTCGTTCCGGTCGGCGCCTTCTGCGACGATCCGCGACGGCAAAGCGGACGAAAAGGAATCGTGATGCTCGGAGCTCCTAGAAAAGACAGCGAAAAGAGAAGAGACGAAAGTGCAGAGCTGAACTGAGATTATCATCCACCGCCAAAGCTAGGTTTATTTTTCGTGTCTTTACTTGCGTCCTGGCGTGTCATATCTTCCTTTTCCGGACCGTCCCTTTTTCCCTTCCCCTTCTGAGGACGATCTGCTACAGTACATGGGTGGGTAAGCAGTGTAGAAGGCCGTGCTTTTAGATAGGATAGGAGTGGTAGATTAACGGACGCCGGAAGCCTGAAACTGCAAAGCAAAGGTGCGGTGCGGGGGCTCTGAGTCCGGATGATGATGCAGATGCATGCAGTTGGTGGCGAATGGGGACACGGCCAAGGAATTTCGATGGATGCATCGCCGTCGCTGGCAGCCGCGCGCGGGCCGACACTAGTAGTGGTACGTGCCCATCATGCGCCCCACGCCCCCACCCATCGCGCGTTCGTTCGGCGGCCGCAGCGGCCAGGCCCCTCGCGCGGGCGCGGGCGCGGGGAGCAGCAGCCGGAGCCGGGTGGCCGGCCGGCGGACCGCCGGACGGACGGAGCAGTTGCCAGTCAGTCCCACCGCACCCGACGGACCCCACGTCCCGCACTAGCGGGCGGGCCCCGGTGGGCGGCCACGCAGCGCGCAGGCGTGCGCGGCCACTTTTGCGGTTGTCGGGGCGGAGGGACCCGCGGCCGATGGGTGGCCTTCCCCTGGGTTCCTGGGTGAGTGCGATGCGTCCTCCCTCCGCGTCCGCGCGGCCACCCGCGTTGCACCGCGTGGTGGTGCGTGCCGTCGTCCGCCGCTGTCCGCAGATGGTTGGGAGCTGCCGGCGGCGGGCCCTCCGTTCCACTGCCTGCGCGGCTGCGCCTTCCACACACCACCCGCACCCGGCACCGGCGCGCCCCGGCACCGCCGGACCAGTGGCCGCGGGGGTTCGCGAGGCCTTTTTGACGACGCAGGTGAAGCACGGGTCAGCGCGCAGCGGGAACCGGGTGCCGATGCTTGGGATGGATGTGAACACGATTAGCGCGTGCAAAAGGCATGTGTACAGGATCCGTACTCCGTATCGTACTTCGCCGTAGTTCATTTCTTAATGGTGAAACAAAGCTGTATATTGCCCTAGATTTGCCTTAGATTTGAAGGAAAACTGGAGAGAGAAACTCGCAATGTGTTGAAGAAACACTGTTTGACCAACACAACACTCCAGGCTCCTCACTGTAGCTTCTGTTGCACCCTTCGACCTGGTCGTTCACATGCCCGCGCAGTCACGCCTGCTGCGCCCGCGGCTTGCAACTACAGTATCCTGCACTGCTACAACAACACACTCACCTGACATGTCCATGTCCTCGGTTCCACTGCTTTCATGCCCGACCCTGCAACACCCCTACTAGACTGCTAGGCATTTTTTGCACCTTCTGCAACCAACCGATGGTAGGCATTGTACGTGGCGTCACTGCTTTAACATGCAATGCAAGGCACCCTAGCGGGGCTAGCTCCCGACCGTGTCACCCCAATAGCCGGACACATCAAGAAATGCCCTCATGTTTGAGGGGAAAAAAAAAAATGAAGTACACTAACAACGCGCCATAAACCGACTTATGTATGTTGTTTTGTTGTTAGACAAAAGCACTTTGCTATGACTGATAAGTTTAAGCAAACATGTCAATTAATCAAAATCTTCACCTTGTTGTCGAGTTATTAGCGCCGATTTTTTATCATGTCTTGGGATTTGGCCTTTGATTTTGAATCTGGTTACGAAATTCAAACATCAGCATGTGTCTCTAGGGACTCACTAGCCATTGCGCCACGATAATTACTGTCCCTTCTTTCAATTCCTTGGTGATGAACTTAGGACGTATTATTTGAAGTCGCCGGAACCCTTCAAGTGAAAACATTCTTTGTGGACGAAGCCGGAACCCTTCAAGTGAAAATATTTTTTGTGGCGGCTGCACATTCTACGCAAAACGACTCTCTAACTCTATGGTTTATACTGGCCAGAACCACTCCACACCAAAAGCTTTTGTTATGGCTCCGTTTAGGTGTGGTAATATACTCAATCACCCATATTCAAATCTCATCTTTGTTGAATTTGGATGTCTATTTCTTTTCTCAATGAAAAACGACCTACTTCTTCCAAGTTGACACATATGACTATCGTAAAATACATACAAGCCTTGTTTAAAAATTGACTTGTCGAAACAATGAGATATGTGTTTAGGAGTATTTTACAATGGAAGGTGAAGATATAAGTACTTGTACAAATAGATCTACCAAAATTGCAACGACGACAAGAATGATACTCCTATGTTGTAAATTTTATTCAACACATGACCGTAGCGTCGATCGATCATAATAAGTTCATGGTTCTTGAATTCAGAAACCAGGATGTGTTAAGCACTAGAAACAGCCCGGTTAGTTGTTGGCACGTGGCACGGTTCCCTACGCACGTGCCTGGCCCCACGGACCATCATTCTCAGGCAGGGCTGCGCCGCTCTCTGTGTTGACTGTGCTGTCACCGACTGGTTTTCTGTAGGTCCTCGCAAAGACGCAATTTTGACGCATTTCCAGAAATTGCCAGGGTACCAATTTCCCTTCTCTTCCTTGGCACCCGCAGCCTCCAGCTTAGCTCGCCTATTGACGCATAAAAATATTGCGAAAAAGAATCGCACTATCTCATTCTCATGACATATGAAGGAGAAGACTAGAGAAGGGGGCCGGGAGCAATTCACTACTCGGCCATCCACAGGACATTCTCCTCCTCCCTCGCCCGTCCCATCCCAGCTCCTCCACCTTCCCCTTGGTCGCCGTCGTCCTGAGCTCGTCTTCTTCGGCGCAACACGGGAGAATCGCTGGCGCGGAGCGGAATTGGGATCCTTGCATGCATGGATGCGGCGCAGTGGCATCAGGTAATAAGCTAATCTAATCTGCACAGCCATCTTGATCGAACCAGACGCTAGCATGCATCGGGGGCCATGCGTACGAGATCTCTCACCTGCCGGCTTGGATCTTGATGTCTAGTGTCTTCTTGTTCTTGGTCACAACTCCATATGTTCTTCCTCTCTGGCCTGCCTTGGTCCTGGAGCTTTGCTGTCTTATAGGGAGTAGGAGTATGTGGGCATGATGATCTATCTACGACCTCTCCGGCAGGCGGCAGGCTTTGTTGTTCTTGGATACCGCCATGGCGAACCTTTTATTCTTTGTGTAGATCTATGCGAGTATCGTCATCTGCTCTCTGTGTGCGTGCCCTGCCGTCTCTTCTCCATTGGCTTCGAGCTGAGGGCCTTCCTTGTGGCCGGCCTTTAATTCTCCCTTGTCTCCTCCTTTTAATCCCTTGAAAGGAGCACACGACCGCCTTTATTTTCCTTTGTTCCTGCCTTTCTTTCCATCTTATCCTCCTTTCCAAGCTCTCATCCCTTTTAACCCTCCTTTTTTCTCTCCCACACCTTGTTGCATCAAAAGAGCAGCCATGTCTTGGGTGATGGAGTAAGTAGCAAGTGCTACGCCACAAGCACAACCCTACAAGAGCACAAACAAAGTTGAGTTTTATGTGATGCTTTTGTTTCTCTCTCATCTTTTCCTTCCTTTTTTCACCTTTTTATTTGCCTTTACCCCCTTCTCTTTAATCTCACTTTGTATCCATTTGCTTGGTTCTTTGTTGCACTGCACTGCAGTTGCACCATTAAGAATCCAAAGACCCTACCCCACTGCTATGTGCTATTCATATCTTCATTCTCCCATACCATACTACATGTTCTTATTGCTTCGTAGGAGTAGTTGTTTGTTACCTTGACATTCATCATTCAGGTTTGAGTAGTAACATCTAACGATGAGCAATACTATGTGTCCATCACCAGGGGCTAGGGCTAGGGAAGCCCATGGAGGAGATGCTCATGGGTGGAAGCGCAAATCCAAACCAGAATCCAAACCCACCGCCGGCTGCGCCGCCATCGGCTCCCGGCGCCCAGAGGGCTGGCGGCGCTCCCGCTGCGGGTGCAGGCGCGGGCGCGGCTGCAGCGCCTAGCGCTGGCGCGGCGGGAGGTGCTGGGGCGGGCCCGGAGCGGCGGGCGCGGCCGAAGGAGAAGGCGCTCAACTGCCCGCGGTGCAACTCCACCAACACCAAGTTCTGCTACTACAACAACTACAGCCTCCAGCAGCCGCGCTACTTCTGCAAGACGTGCCGCCGCTACTGGACCGAGGGCGGCTCGCTCCGCAACGTTCCCGTGGGCGGCGGCTCCAGGAAGAACAAGCGCTCGTCCTCGGCCGTGTCGTCAGCCGCCGCATCCACCTCCGCGGCGTTGTCCGGCACCGTCTCCGTGGGCGGGCTCCCGGCCAAGAACCCCAAGCTGATGCACGAGGGCGCGCACGATCTCAACCTGGCGTTCCCTCACCACAACGGCGGCCGCGCCCTGCAGCCGCCGGAGTTCGCGGCGTTCCCAAGCCTGGAGAGCAGCAGCGTGTGCAACCCCGGAGCGGCGGGCATGGTGGGCAACGGCGCCGCCGGCAGGGGCATGGGCGCGCTCTCGGCGATGGAGCTGTTGAGGAGCACCGGCTGCTACGTCCCCCTGCAGCACGTTCAGCTCGGGATGCCCGCTGAGTACGCGGCTGCGGGATTCGCGCTGGGCGAGTTCCGCATGCCCCCGCCGCCGCAGTCTCAGAGCCTGCTCGGGTTCTCGCTGGACACGCACGGCGGCACGGGGGGAGTTGGCGGCGCCGGGGGTTACAGCGCCGGGTTGCAGGACAGTGCGGCTGGCAGGTTGCTCTTCCCCTTCGAGGACCTGAAGCCGGCGGTGAGCGCCGGGGCTGGCGGCGGTGCAAGCAACGGAGCCGATCATCATCATCAGTACGAGCACAGCAAAGATCAAGCTGCAGGCGACGGCGGCAGCGGGGCCAGCGGCGTCACCGGTGGGCACGAGACCCCAGGGTTCTGGAGCAATAGCATGATCGGGAATGGCAACAGTAATGGCGGCGGAGGCCATTGGTAAGGCGGCGCGCCGCCATGCATGGCTCATGCACGCGCCGTTGTCAGCATGTGGAGGAGATAGGGGATAGAGACAAGGATCGGAGTTAATAAGAGGGTGGAGGTGATTAGTGTTCACATATGGCGTTTGATCTCTCTGGTTGTTTACCTTTTTTTTTTTTCGGTTCTTGGTGTTCGTGTGTGTCAATCGACTTGGGTGGGGGCTAACACAGCAGGATATACAGATTGTTAAGGTGTTGAACCGGTGATTTACAGCTTCTCTAGCCAATCCATCTATCTCTTGTTTCTGATTGTGTAATCCAATTAAGGATCAAGCTGTTAATCATGTGCCATTGTTGTGCATTGCATGCATGTAGATAGAGTAGTATGTATTAATTGAGCAGGTCTGTTACAGTATTATATATTTATATAAGTTAAAATCACGTCGTATGTGTATCACGCTTCACCGTACTGTGCTTTTTAGGTCTTGACAACACACAAATTTTTTAGGCACATGTACATGTATTATGTTTCTTATATGTTGTTTAAACCTCTTTATTCTTGGGTTTTTGTTTTGTTTTCTTGATTGCAATGTGCATCATTCATCAGTGATCACATTGTCCTACAGTTGGTTAATTGGTTTTGTTTAGTAATGAGTGCATGCTAGATCAGTTCATCATGCGAGGGAGCATACAATGCTGTATACTGATCTATCTTACGGTACCCGGTAACAGTCATATTTTGTGGTTGCCTCATTTACGTCGTATTGTCGTATCATCGGCCCTGTACTCGTCGGTTCTAAGTCAATTTCCTCTATTTTTTTATCAAGTGTTTTAAAAGAATATATATTAACATTTGAATAAGTACACTATCAATACACATTTAAACAAATTCACTATCAACTCATATTTAGTGAAGAATTTACAGAAACTAACATATTACTTAATTTTCTATAGTAGATTTGATTGAATTTAGAGAAATTTTATTCAGGATTAAAATAAAAAAAAGCTACCGAATATAATTTGGAATGGTGAGAATACTTTGTGTGCCAGTATCTTATTCATGATATCCGCCGTCTCTGTAGACCGATCTCCATTTCCTTTTCTGCTTGCTAGCGCTCTCGTAGCTCTGAGATGCCGTATCTCCGCCACCGCCATCATCACGAAACCAAAGAATCTTCCAGCCATGAAAAGCAGGAGGGCAGGCCATCGTGGAGAAAGGGAGAAGGAATATGTATGTATGGCAAACACCATGCTTTTGCACCTGCTGTCTGTCCACATGCTACTATTATCATATGTTAAACCATCTGCAAGGGCTTGTGCAGGCCATTGGTATAGTTTGGTGCTACTACAACTCATACTAAACCCCAAAACTTGCGGGGTGCCCCTCCTCCTCGATCATCACCATTACGCTGCTTGCCCTCTCCTCACCTCTCATGTCGAGTGTAGTAGTATATGATCTGAGATGAGTACTGCTTTTTTTTTTTTATCTAGTTGGTCATTCACTTGCATCCTGCAAAGTTCAACTGCCCGCACCAGAAAGTTGCCATCAAATTATTCCCTCACTCACTTTAATTTACCATTTTCACGTAGAAGGTTGCCTGGCCTGTGTGTGTCTTCTTCAGTGGATGGCCTGTTACAGCAACACTTCACCGCATAGAAGAAGCCCTTCTTAATATGGCGGGCCCACAAACACATTCTCCTATGAGGTCCTGCCAACGGTGCCGGCCGAGTACATTCTCCTATATAGAGCCCAATGCAATATGAATGTGCTGATGGAAACTGGTCATATGATGAAGTATGGAGATGTTATTGTTATATATATTCTGAAATTGGTGTGTTTGTGCGCGCCCGCAAGCGTGGAACAATGCTCTCGTTAGCTTAAATATAAATTAAATTGAATTGGATATGCCACTATTTTCATGTATATCAAGTGTATCCTGTTAGCGGCTCATGTGCATTCCACATATCACTAAGAAATAACTAAAACCAACAAAATATTTTTTAGGGGACCAACAAAATATTTATTGGTTAAACATAGAAAAATCCATTTATAATATTCTATAAAAAATTCTATTATACTTATCTGTATTTTGTTTTCTTTTTTTTCTCTTTGTATTTATATTTATATTTATATATATAGTCTATGAACCAAATTTAGTACGTGCCAATACCACTATGTCATGCATTTTTCGTATATACATCTATTTATTTGTTATCTTACTACAATAGTGTTAAAAGAAGCCGCCACATTCAATGAGAGGGGAATATAAATTATGACATTAATAAAAAAATAGAAAATCATATATGCCATTGATTCTAAGAATTATCTAAGGTTCTATATTTAAACAAAGAATATCAAATAACATTTATATAGCCAAACAAAAAAATTAAAGAATGAAGAAACTACTAATTTGATTTCTATAGGAAATGAGAAGCAAAATGCATAAATAAAGTCTATGTTAAACACAACTAACAAATAACTAAAGTATAGAAAAACAATGAAAAATGTTTTTATCTTTCCATTGGAATAAAAAGCGAAATATATAACAAATTAGGAACCAATGAGAACAACTTAATTTGTTTCAAAATTTGGAACAAAAATAAACATGTGGATTAGTACTAATCATAGAGTCTATAATAAAGACAACTAATAAATATCTCACTTGGAATAAAAAATGATACATAACATTTTAATTTGAGAAAATACTCATTGGCACCAGAAAAACTTCATCTTCCTTATTTTGCACTCAAACTTCATTTCTTTCCAATTTTTCTACTCTTGAAAAAAAAATCCGTAATTGACATTGCAGTTCTAATTCTAGAATAGTGCCATATTTTAGTATGTCAAATTTGACTAATTTATATAAAAAATACTACTCCTTAATTATCATACGCAATAGATACGATTAGATTTGTCATGAAAAACAGTTTTATAACATATTTTTTTGATGTTATAAAACATTATCTATCGTTTTGGTTAAAGTTTAGACACTAAAACCGAGAGTTAGCACATTGCAAGCGCCTGCTAGAGATTGCTCCGCAAACTCCACCATCGAGCAGTTCCAAAAAAACAAAAGTTTCTGGAGCCATCAGTTAAGTGCTGAACTCTTTTTTCTTCATAGAGTGGAGCTACGTTTTTTTTTTTTTTGGACAACTGGAGCTACGTTTGTTTGGCTGTAAAAGATGAAACAGAGCTTACGAAAACGTGGAGCGGACGCGAACGGGAGGCGTCTTAAAATTACCCCAAAGACTGGCAGCCATACTACGACGGTATACTAGCTAATGCGATGCAGAGCGGGCAATGTTGTTCCTGTCAGGAAGGACTGGCGGGCATGAATATGTGCCTGCCACTGCTCTCCAAGCCAGCATGTTTCGTCATCGTGGCAACAAATGGCTGGAACAGTACAATCATGGAACCTCGAGAGTCAGCGGCAATTGTGCAGCTGAACTGAACGCCATTCCTCGCTGCACCTTTTTGTGCGGGAAGATCCACTAGCCAATACAATTCTCGAATATATAATTTCTTAACGAGCTAGCTGTGTGGCGCGTTTGTGTCTGGCTTAGTGGTTTCAATACACGCTTTGCCAGAAAGAAACATGTTTCATGCGCACACTGTATACTGTAGCTACGGGATCAGACCAACTCGGCAGCTGATGAGGAGCATTCCATGTACAGTACTGTGCTAGAAAAAAGGGTTTCCCCATGTCTCGCTCGGTGAAACGCGTGTCAGAGGAAGTGGGGGTGCAGGTGCAGGGAATCGCGGGCGATATCGGCAATGTTTTCACCGTCATCCGCACTCGCAGACAACGCGATCCCGGCGGACCCCGGCAAAAAAGCCCTTCCATTCACCTAGGTCTGCCGGCCGGGCAATTGTCATGGCTGATCGATCGATGAAGCGAAAACGAATACTCGTACAATTTCGCTAGCGACGGCTGAGAAGCGTGAACCAGCAGCCGCCCGGCCCGGGGCTCAAAAGACGACAGCGAAACCATCTCGGGCTCACCGTCGTCGCACGCGATTCTTTCCGTGATACTGTTTGCGTCATAACCTAGCGTGTATAGAGTATGTTCAGTTCCACACGAAGATGAGGTAGACCCTAGCCATGCGATTTCCATCTCCTCTTGCCCTCTTGGTGGCATGGCCGTCGCTTGGCGGTCTGGTGGAGCCGTGGAGGCCGCCGAAACAGCGGTCCGTATCAGCGGACGGCCATGGTCCACGGACCACCACCTGTGGCAGGCAGGTGTCTACTGTCTGCGTGACTGCGTGCGACTTGGACGCTGCGCAGTGGATGTCACTGTTACCGCGTGATGTGCGTCACTCTGCATGACTCATCTGGGAGGAAGCTGCCATGACTCACCTGGGAGGAATGCCATGACTCATCTGGGAGGAAGCTGCCTTCCTGATGGTAACTGGTGCCTGTGCAGGCAGTTCTAATAATTGGTACTAAGCTTTAACCCCAGCACAAGAGTTTTACTTTTTACCGTGATTAAGGCGTAAACATGAGTCCAACCGTCAATATAGCCGGCGTTCAGTTGCCGCTGCTCAACCTTTATAGCACGACTAAAAGACGATAACAGTTGACAGAAAGACTAGTCTCGCCAACAATTCAGAATGGACAGCGGAGCCTCGTGACACACGATCCGGTATTCATTTTCATACGATCAGTTTCATGCCAAATTGGCAATGTCAGGCAAGCAAACAGTTTTTCAACCAAGAAACGCATATCTGACGGCCTGTGCAGAACTGTTTGTAATAATTTTGCCCCTCTATCCATCATCACCTGCCATACGCACAGCCAATACTGATGTTGGTACTTGTATCAATGTATTATTATGGTAGCTGAGAAAGCATTGCTCTGCAAGAATGATACTGTACATGTACATATAGGAACTGACAGATGCTTGCAACAAAGCATATATAGCAACATTAAGAGTGTACAGAATGCGTGCACATCAGATGTACAGCAGCAACATTTTCCAGCCTCTGAGCATTTCTCTATACAACGACCAAGGCCCATCTGCTAACAACTTTTAAACACTGGTGCTCTGATGAGCCCAACTAAGCACTAGAAGGGGAACATACAGACCGTTCTGAAAAGCATATATAGGTAAATGTCTGCTGAAGGAGACGACGCTGTTTAGTTCTCAGCATTTATTCCAAAAATCCGAACCTTGTGCATATTCGGTAGTTTGGCGACCACAAGCACACCAACGGCAAGGGTATTGAGGAAGAGCATAGGTTGTTGGTAGTCTGTGGTGTGCAAAGCTATCAGATACCTGTCAAAGAAATGTAGGGGGAAAAGCAAGCTACAATTAGTAACAAAAATACTATACTAGATAAAGAAAAAAAAAATAAGTGCATAGCTGAGAGTATGTCTGCAAATAATGGATAAAAATAGTATGATTCTGCATTACATTACTCATTGGCATTAGCATAAGAGTAGTAATGGATCAGGCATGAAAAGTAGTTAACTTTTTTTAGGATTAGCTTAGTCTATCATGCATGTTCACTATCTGCCATGTGAACCTGATGGAGTGCTAGAAAAGATTAGCGACAGGAGAATGCAGAAGTCACATGAAAGATCAGTCCATATTAATTGCTCAACAGCTATATAGTTGTAACACACTCAGGATAATGAACAGTCAGCAATTTGTACAAGCTGACAAATATCTGTCAAAACTACTGCAGCATTGCACTATCGTGAACACCATTATGATATGCAAATGCAGGGAAGGCATTGAATTGTACACATTATACCGCAGACAAACTGTAATGTTCATGCTACAACTTGAAAAGGTGCTCTACCACCTAAATGGCAACATTGGTTTATCCCACATTCCCACTAAGCACGCCTTTTTATAATAACGCATATTCTGAGACAGCTAAGCTAACTATAGCTTACTGTTAATGCTACACATGAAGCGGTTTTTCTCAGTTCAGCTTGTAGCTTTCTTGACAGTGAAAGAAAAGTATGATGTGTTGATGTTTGTATCCAGTCAGTGGTCCCAAATACTAGCAGGTCCCGGGATAACATAAGCAACTTACATAGCCTAATATAGAGACATGAGGGATTACTAGACAAAAAAGGCAAGTTTCCACAAATTGAACATAACTCAGAATAGAGAAGATCACAAATTTGAAGCAGCAAATTTTCTCCGGTGAACTGTGGCTACTGACAACCCAGAGAACTGTGGGTATGGACAACCAAATTCAGAGCAGAGGAAACAAAATAAAATTGCACACTAGGCCTTCAACATTCAACATAAAGCGTCACTGCTACATAAAGTGAACATTTGATTGCTTATTACACCATCATATTAACATTTAATGTTAACTTCCTAATTAATTTTAAAAAGGCTCTTTTCCTCTTTGCAGCAAGCACGGGCAATATTCCTGAAATCTAAGTACACAGTGTCATCAAATGTCATGAAAATGTCTTCAATGATTTATTCAGCTTTCCATCAGGTATTCGAATTGAAATACTGAAGCCATTAAACTTAAAGGGACAAACTGCACCAAGTTATTATTTGTGATGATCAAATAATGCTGTAACAGAATCAACAAGATCGCAGCTACCAAGCACAAAAGGGCAAAATCATATTTTCACAGGAACTGCCCTGACTATCTGCAGGAAAGCTATACTAAGAGTATTTAGTTTCCATAGGGCAAAGTTGTATCTGTTTCTCTGGCAAGACCATCAAAGAGGATTAGATTGGCGATCATGCTTTCATTTCATTCCTTGAGAACTATGAGAAAAGTCATATGCACAAACAGGTAATACCTTACACTCAGCAATTTGTTCTTAAACAAGCCAAGTAGGCTACCTTAATGAACAGATGGTTTAGTTCCCCTATAACTGGCCAAGTCACTACCATGGGGTGTCTGACTACCCTTCTTTTGTTTTACTGTCAGGGGTAACATTCAGGGGCCATTTCGTAGCACTCCTTGGAGCAGATTCTATGTGAGAACCACTCAGCCAAACAGTGAATACAGCAGAGATTCTGATGGGGAGTAGACAAGAATCACTTCTCCATTTACACTAGGAGCTGGGAGCTTAAAAAAATACGCTCCTCACTGCTCTCTATTCAACCCCCACAAGAATCACTCTTAGAATCAATTCTCGCCTGCCCCCTACCTACCAGAATCAACTACAATCACTCCATCAAAGAATCAAGGATATGAAGCTAATAATTAGGGAGTGGATTGTGGACCTCTACCAAACAGGCCCTTGACTATCCCTACATAAAGTGTCTCTTAGTAGCAGATTTCATTTAATAAAGAGATGAGGATATGCAAATAAAAAACTTATGTGTACGAAGAAATTGCACACCAATGGAGTCAAAGATCACACAGAAAAGTTTTTATTTTCTACAAAGCATTGATAGGAGTTATGGACCATATGTCAATCCTCAAACAACACAGTTGATGAGGATAAACAGTGAGATCTCACACAATAGTGCACTCATTTGCATTTCTGAAATATAAGATATTATTGACAAGTCCGAAGTCATACAGATTATGATTTTAGTGATTAGTAATGGCCATGGACCTAATAGAGTGGTAAATAGTGAGCTTTCCCATAAGTCTCAAATGAACTGAAATAAGAATCATTAATAAGCCTGGGTTGATACAAATTACAGTTTCAATTAAAAATACAAGCAACCGAATAATTCTTAATGGATAGCAGCAGCAACTGCAGAATCCTTTTTTAGGAAAAAGCACATGTAGTGGAATAATATACAGATCAAGATGCTATGGAGGATATTATGGAATATTCTGTAAAGTCAACCATCACAAAAACAACTAAACATCAGGGATGTGTACAAACAATTCAATAGTTGTGAAAAGAAAAAAAAAGAACACGGATTAGGCTACAAAAAACAGAATATCTATATGCATGATCTAATACAATTGAAAAAAACTATACCTGTAATTTAGTATTAATGGAACATAACCATATACTATACTCCCTCTGTCCAGAAATGGTAGTCATATTTGACAAGAGGAGAAGTCATACAAATTAGATTTTGACCTTGATTTCTCTTATAATATGTAGTCATATTGTTTCTGGACGGAGGGAGTATAAATCAATGTTTAGCAGTTTCAAAAATCTCTCATGATATTGCACTCTGGGTCGACAAAACATTTTGAGTGTAAGTATCACATAATATTTCTTCTAAACATAGCCATAGAGAATGAAAATGAAATTGAACAGAGAAATACGATGGGCAGCACTTACAGGACTACAGGAACAACAATGAGGAACTTCCTATTACGAGTAAGCTGTTTGCCATTGTCCATTTGTTCCCACCAAGTCAATCCGTTGTACATTCCCTGGTCATCAGCAAAAGGTGTTCCTTTCTTCCAATGGAAAAAGTGGTATGTGATCTGAAAAATAGGATTCACATTCCAGATGGCAAGTGTTATTTGGACAAAGATGCTTAGAGAAATGTTTAACAGATAGTACAGGAAAATTCAAGAAACCAAACCCTGTACCAACAAGTACCTAATATGTACCCTTTGCTTTATTTTAAATGAAGATAGGGAACTTTTAAAACACACGTAATCTAACAAAGTGAGTCCCAATGAGATCAATCTGCAATGTTATTAATACTATAATGAGGAATTCATCATCTGAGGCAAAAACATACTAACAGTGATATGTCAGAGTAGCATTTGTACATAATTGGAAGTTTCTAAACAAGCCAGACTACTAGGCAAACTAACAAAATATGTAGCAAGTAGCATCATCATCAATGCTGATATTTGTGTTAGTTGGCCTTCAGACGTTATGAATTTCCGAACTATGCTTGCAAATGATATGCTTCAACCAACTTTGGTCATGTATGCATTAAGTCCATTTTTTTCTAGACTGATGTACACAAAAAAATATTTGGCTATGTTCTTAACTCTATGGTCACCACTTCTGAACATAAGTGACTAGACTCAAATGCTGAAGTACCCTGAAATCCACATAAGCTAACAGCCAATGTTCACCTTAACGCGCAATTTGGTGAAGCAATTCTGCCAAGTGGAAGCACCTAAACTAGCTCCTACACTGGATGTCCTATCAGTCCAATTGAATTGAGGGAGCACGAAACAAGCTTGGTACACATATAGCATCACCGTATCAACACGCTCGCGGGGCGGACCAAAGCATTCGCTACAGCCCCTCGAAGAGTTCAGATCCATAAATTCACCCCGGGTCACAATTTCAGCAGCAAATGGAACCCCGCACGCACATACCAGCGCAAGGGGGAGGCTTGGGGGAATCGGAAGGGGCGGTTACCGCGAAGTGAAAGAGGTTGACGACGGTCCAGGCGGTGCCAGGTGTGCAGCCGAAGACGGAGAGGACGAGGAGCCAGGAGAAGAAGACGATGAGGATGTAGGTGGTCCAGACGCCCGGGTACATGAACCACTCGGTGTTCTTGTTCAGATCCGCGGGCGGGAACGCCTGCACGTACAGCTTCGCCATCGCGCGGGGACAATCCCTAATCGCCCGCCGGCCGAACCCCTTCCGCCCCCGGCGACGGGGAGAACGACAGCACGCGGCGGGGACGGACAGGCGGGAGGAGCAGCAGCGAGCTGGGTGGTTCCGTGCTCGCGGTCCGCTGTGGCGGCTGCGGCGGCTGCGGTGGCCGGATTTATAGGTGCGTGCGGGATCGGAGGGGACGAGGAGGCGATAGAGGTGGAGCCGCGGCGTTCAAAGATGGGGGCGAAAAATTAACGAGGCGGTGACAAGGACCTCACGGACGGGTGAGATGGAGGGAGGAAGAGGACGGCGAACGCAACAGGAGCCGGCGACTGACGAAGGGAGGAAGAAAACGCGACGTCGTCACGGAGGACTGGCTGGGTCAAAGATGCAGGGAGGCGAGTCGTTCTGGGCTCTCGTGGGCCGACCTCGGTTTCGGCCTGTTTGATAAGAGTGGCCAGTGTTCTCTCATCGCTAATAGAATGCTTGTTGCTTAAAAAAAATGCTAATAGAATGCTAATAAAATGGATTCTCAAAAAACAAGAATGCTAGTAAAGATAGATTTTTATATTTCCCTCGAAAAAATATTTTTTCTGAAACTAATTTTTTATATATATTTTATTCTTTTAAAAAATAATTACTCCCAACCAAGAAATGAAGAATTAGTTAATATATCTCATTCTAATTTATATCTCCAGAGTGATTTTTTTTCGAATACATGAAAAGACTTGTGTATCTTTGTATTTAAGTGGAAGAGTTTTTTTTTACAACCGCGCTTTTACGCGTTTTTGGGAGTTAAGATATTACATGAAGCGTTGCTCCCACACCTTTCATCATAAGCGGATTACTCACGAAATAGACAAACTAGATTACAAGACCGCCCGATCCATGAAATTTTCCTTGTCGGTTTTGACGTTGGAATTTTCTTGTTCTAGGCTAGATAAGAGTACTTAAAGAACACAAATTTTTGTTGATGTAGATTATAGAGATCGATGGAATCTATAACCTCTTGTATTTTACAACTTTTCGGTTTGAATACTCATCATATCTATAAATAAACCTTGTATATATGTCGTTTAGTGACTTTAGTCCTGACTTTTTCGAGCCGGAATCCCCAACAATGCAAGTACACATCGCTTACGCTCGGCTGGAGGTCACAGTGTGCGAGTGCGACAGGTACTGAGCAACAAGCAGATCCTTGTGTTTAACCGGCGGCCGGGCTAGTGTCCTCATTCCTCAAGAATTCTAGGCTGCTGCGTCTCTTCTTCTGCCAGCCAAAGTTCACTTGTCAACCGCGTCCCGGTTGATAGAGTCAAGAAGGGCCAGCGACACTAAAATATGTACATTAGCAGCCTTCGTTCCATAACGGTGGGACGGACTATGGAGACTAGTCCCGGTCAATTTCTGGACTGGTTCCTGGACTCTGACTGACACCAGGATTCAGGCAAAATTGCACGATCGGAATGGACGGACGTGCTCGCAGACAGTTCCTGAAATGCGACTGTTTACGGCTCATTCTACCATCTCCTTATTTTCGGCCATTTTGGATCGTTTCAAAGTTAAGTCATGAAGCATTGTGTATAATGCGCAACCTGAAGCATCTCAATTCGTAAAATACAGAGACCGTTTGTCTTTTGCTTCCGGCTGCTATATTTCAGGCTGCAAGGGGTTCAGCTTTTACGTTTGCACCAAAAAAAAACGTGTTGATATTTTTTTTGACACAATGCGTCGATATATTAGTACAATGCAAATAAAACACTAGTCTAAACCACCGATGCATTCAAGAGTTTTCATTCAAGTGATGCCAACCGTTTAACCATGGCAAGGTTTGAGAATTGGTGCCGAAATAATCTAAAAGCATTGAGGGGGCTCGTTTCACCTCTTTCTTGTCGGTCGCACCAAAAAATTATTGGGTTGGCGCTGAAATAATCTCAAACCACCGACGAGATCGTTTTGCCTGCCTGTTAGCTTCAAAAGGTATATGGGGATTGGCGCCAAAATAATCTAAGGGGCTCATTTCACCCCTCCTCACCCTGTCGCCTCAAAATGCGTGAGAATTCACGCTGAAATAAGCTAGAAGTGTTGAGGGGCTCATTTTGTCTCCTCACCCCATTGCCTCAAAAAATAAGAGGGTTCAAGCCAAAATAATCTAAAAAGGTATGGGGGTTGACACCAAAAAAATCTAAAAGGGTACACGGGGTTGACGCTGAAATAATCTAAAAGGACTGCCTTTGTCGCCAATGAGATTAGGAAAATCCTCCATTTACAACATTTATGACATCTACCATGACTGCAATGTTTAACTCAAACATGCAAAATAGTTTCTCACAAGAGCCAACCAAGAGGGGTTGGTGAGGAGCATATTGGACAAGCAATTAATGCGTCTGAAAGACTTGCTTGGTGCCCATGAGTGAAAGTTTATTGAAGGCACTGATAGACTCAGGTCATACAAAGGAGCAAGCCGTCAAAGACCGGGTCATAGAGGTGCGCGCAGAGGGTGCCATCTAAGACTGGATGAAGATAAATCAAAGACTACCTAGAGACAAGATAGTCCCAAGACTACATATGCATAGATGAATGGTATCGAATCTGAGTTGTAATTGGGCCACACCGTGTTGTATTC
Source organism: Themeda triandra (assembly GCA_018135685.1). NCBI lineage: Eukaryota > Viridiplantae > Streptophyta > Magnoliopsida > Poales > Poaceae > Themeda > Themeda triandra. The sequence continues at coordinate 133,370 of JAENPR010001424.1, forward strand.
AGCTATTAGGTCTTATACTTTTTCGATCAAAATCAAATAGCTGATGGGCTACTGTTGGGGTGTATAATATGCTTGGAGATCCGAGTATCATGTTCAGGGCATAGTTACATGGCCTAGGGCTCGCAAAATAATATTTGGGGGTCTCATTTGTAGTCTTAAATGACATTTTTGTAAATGCAAACCCTACCGAGAATCAACTAATAGCATACAGTTGTGTTTTTAAATACGAACTTCACTGTGTTGGGTGTATAGAGAACTTCCTCTCATATCTCCTATATAAAAGTGGGGGAGAGATGGAGGTAGAGAGGGACCATTTCTTTTGGCTCTCTTCTTCTTCACTATCTTGTTTTGTTGACCTAAACTAACATTCAACAAATCTATGAAAAGTTTCAAGTTTCCATGCAAATAGACCTAATAGATAGACCTTTTACCAATGAGAGAGTTATAGTGATACAAAAAGAGAATTAATATATAAACTATTGTTTGTAGAGATTTAAGAGAAGGATTGCGGTGATAGAATGAAATCATTAATATATAATACTTTGTGCAAGTTTTTACTGTATTATTTATTGTGATCAATAAGATGTAACCTCTAATGCATTTGTTGAGCATAAGATTTATCCTCTCATAGAATGCAGCTTTTCCTTAGTAATTGAGCAAGGTTGGGTGATCAATAATCAGTCTCTCATCAGTTTCCTTTTCCCATTTATTAAATAGGTCAACCACAAATTTGGAGAAATGTTTTCCATGACATCATCTCATTTCGATTCCTTTAGAAGGCTAAAAAAGACACGACCACCCACTCGTAATTTTCAGTTCTATAGTTGCTAGTGTCATCGGGATCAATATCGATCGGATCCAAATACTTCAAACGAAATACATAGAGCCTTGGGGCGATAAGGAGATTAGTAGGAGTGAGATAGTGAGATATTTTTATGCAGTATCCTATATTGTTGTTGGCTAGGCAGATCTTATTGAGGGAGTCAGCAAGACTGGATCCAACTGTAGTGAAATGGCACATTTTTTACTCCAGGCCACCTAGTTGTTGATTCAACCAATTGCTATCTGCACAGCGCAAAATAGACACGACATCCAAAAACTTATATGCACTCACCCACTCCTCATTTGGAACATCAGCATCATTGTTAAAGGCGACCTGAGTAACCGGAGGGTGGGGGGAGGGGGGCGAGGAGTAACCGAAGGGGGACGACGAGTAACCCGAGCACTAGGAGTAACCAGCATGAGGAATAACTGGAGAAGTACCAGGATTGAGGTTGTGCCATGGCTTCGCTGCAGACCCCCTTGTTGTACTGAATCTTCTTGATGTGCTGAACCATGGAGCAGCAGATGCGCCACACCATGAAGTAGTGGCTGCAGAGTTGGGGCAAGAACTTCTTCCGAAGAATTCCCTTGGTCGAAACTGCAGAATTGCATCCACGGTCACAAGGAAGGAGGGTGGGAGGTTAGGGTTTGAGGAGGAGGATGAGAGGTTAGGGTTCGAGGAGAGGGGAATTAGCATCTCGACGCTGGTGCGCGCTCGTGGGTCTAGGAAACCGGTGAGAGAGGAAGGTCTCCGACGGAGGGCAGACACAACCATGGTGAACTAGTGATGGGGGCTCCAGCCGGGAAGAAGGCGATGGAGTGTTTTCCCCATGAGGGAAAAGTTTCTAGGGTTAGTATTAAGTAGAGTGGATCACTTTTGTTCACCATCATCCGATCAACCGGGATAGATACTTCGATCACATCGGTGAATTGGGCACTTTTTCCTTATCTTTTTTTAAAAACAGTCCAATTTACAAAAAAGGCAGAGTGGAGGAGCTAGGCTTGGGCCAAAAATATAGCCCGATGCAATCCAAGGAAGAAGTGGCCACCAAGAGGAAGTCTTATTCTCTATGCTTTGTTTAAATTTTTCATTTTTCATCCGCAAACATTCATGCGCGCAGAGTCGCGATCTTATGCTTGTTTCTAGTATTCTTGCATTTTTTCTCTATGTTTTTTTCTTTTCCTGTTTTTGCGGCATTTTATTTTTTTAGTATTCTTGCTTTTTTTGTTTGTCAATTTCAGTTTCAAGTTTTTTTCCATTGTGTATTCTTTTCAGTTTCATTATTTTATTTTTTCATTGTGTCTTTAATTAATTTCGGTTAAACGAGTTATAATTTTTAGTTTTTAGTATATTTTTTAGAGACTTCAATTTCAATTTTTAGTTAATTTTTATAATATTTTTTAGGTTTAGTTTCAATTTCCTTTTCACGGTCCGGTGCATTCTAAATTCTACATATTAATTGTATAATAACTTAGCCTCTAATTTTTTTTTTTAGGGAAAAAACTTTCCATTACTTCTGATCTTGAATCTTCAGCAATTACAATCTGAATATGTTCCGGAATGTGAGCCAACATTAGGTCATCATTCGGGCTACAAACTCTACCAAGAGAAGCTAATTCATGAGCTACCCTATTACACGAATGAGGGCGCTGTTGAACTTTCCAAGTGATGAAATTTTCCGACAAGAGACGGCGAAGCTCTTCGACAAGGTTGAAAACATCATCGAAGGCAAATTCCTCCGTGTAGATGGATTGCACCACGGCAATGGCATCTGTTTGAGCACCAAGTGCCCCGCTCCGGCCGATATGGCTGCTCGCGTGCCTTGGATGCACGCGATCAGTTCCCCGCATGGCGTGCATGAGAGAACCCGCTCGACCCCGGTGCACACCGACCACGTCTCCCACCGAGTCCCTAAGGATACACCCCCGACCACCATTGCACAATCGTCGATGCTTCGAACACCGCATCGCAGTTCACTTTGACTTGATCACCCTGCGGCTTCTCCCAATTCTGGACAGGTGTTTGCTTCAGCCCTGCAACTTCTGGAACCTGACGTTCCCATTCAGCCGCAATGGCCTGAATGCTATGTGCCAAATTTGTCGGATCGCGGCTTCCTTCTTCCTCCCTGATTCTATTTCTCTCAGCCTAGCAGCGCCAAAGAGTGGTGCAGCATAAAGCACGTTTGTGTTCACTCATAGCCATAATGAACTCGGTGACATCTCGTGGTGAGTTTTTTAGCCATAATTTCCTCTCTCGGTGCATTGACAAGCTTTCCCATACCTTTGTCATGAATTTGCACTTTAGAAAAAGATGTGCACCATCTTAATCTAGCCTGTTGCATATAACACATCGAGTGTCCATGGTCATCCCCTTCCTCCGTAAGTTCATACGTAGAGGATGGCTGTTATGGCGGAAACGCCACATAAAATGCTTGACCTTATTCGCACACTTGACATTCCATATCTTGTTCCAAATAGACGCATAGCCGGGTCCGGGTGTGGAGGATGAGGCACCACCCGATCGGCTATTAATCACTAGATTGGCTCGAAAACTTTGTACGCACTCTTGACCGAAAATAATCCTTTTTTATCAAAATGCCAGCAACCTTATTTTCCATGCCGCCATGGATTGGAAGGGCTAGGATCAGCCGGCTGTCTTCTTCCCAGAAGGTATCTCGGACAAGTTGCTCATCCCATCCTCCAGTAATTGGGTCCATCAGTTCTGACACCATGGTCATCAAATTTCCCCCTCTTGGTGTAATTGGCCTCCTCGACATACTTCTTGGGATCCATGGATTAGTCCACATATTGAGCCCCTCACCGTCACCAATTCTCCATATGAGACCTTGTTTCAGCAGGTCGATCCCTCTCAAAATACTTCTCCACGTGTAGGACATTCCTGGCTTTGGAACCGCATCCAGGCATGATCCCCCACTGAAGTACTTGGCTTTCAGAACACGTGCACATAGAGAGTTCGGGCATTGTAGCAGTCTCCATGCTTGTTTGCTAAGCATCGCCATATCGAAGCCGTGTATGTCTCGAAAACCCAAACCTCCTTCTTTTTTTGGTGTAATCAATTTCTCCCAACTAAGCCAATGGATCTTATGTTTGCCATCTTGTTGATTCCACCAATACCTGCATATCATAGCGCTGATTTGATCACACAGGGATTTAGTGATATCAAAACAACCCATTGCAAAGGTTGGGATAGCTTGGGCTATAGCTTTGATCAAAATCTCCTTTCCGCCCAAGAGAGAAATTTTTCTTCCATCCTTGAATCCTTTTCCACACCCGTCCTTCAAATATGTGAAGACCTTTGTTTTCGAAGATCCCATGCACCTGGTAATCCGAGGTACCTTTCATTAATTGTTTCTTTCTCAATATTTAGTGTGTCCTTCACCGCTATCCTCATGGCATTGGTTGTGTTGGGGCTGAATAAAACCGCCGACTTCGACTTGTTTATCATCCGCCCGAGAACCTTGCTCATACAACTCCAAGATGCCCCGAGTTGATTTGCATCCTCCCTTTTTGTCCGAATCAAGATAAGAGAATCATCGGCAAATAGAAGGTGAGAGATGCTTGGTGCTTCCCTACTGATTTTGACACCCGATATCGGTCCATTTTCTTCAGCTCTAGACAACAATGCGGAGAAACCTCGCCGCACAAAAGAAATAAATAGGGCGACAATGGGTCGCCTTGCCTCAATCCTCTCGGTATGAAACTATCCGACGTGAGCCCCATTCACTTTGATCTCGTATTTCCGAGACACACTTCATGATCACTGGATCCAACCCCGCAGAACCCTAGCCTTTGCATCATCTGGGCTAGAAAATCCCACTCTACACGATCGTAGGCTTTGCTCATATCCAACTTGATAGCCGCATACCCCATGTTCCCCTTCTTCTTATTCAACATATGATGGGCCAATTCATAAGCAATGAGAATATTATCCGAAATTAGTCTGCCGGTACAAAAGCACTTTGAGTGGGAGAAATAATATCCGGAAGAATTAGCTTAAGTCTGCGTTCGCTAGCACTTCGAGATCAACTTGCAAATTACGTTGCGCAGGCCGACGGTCGAGCTCGAGTTACCTTCTCAGGAGATGCCACCTTCTGGGTAGGGGGCAGTACGTATCGTTCCGGTCTTCGGGCATGTCACCACCATTTAGGATGGCAAGAACTTCTTTGTGTTACTTGTTCACCAATCGTATCCCGAAGTTCTTGTAGAACACGCCAGCATACCATCGGGGCCCGGTGCTTTCAGTCGCTAATGGAGTCCGGTAAGTTTGACTTCCTCTTGTGAGAAATCACGCCCAAGAGGTCATCGTTTCATTTGCGCGTCACTGGGCGACACGGCTGGAGTAAGCGTCGTGTGTCGCCCAGTCCCCGATCTCAAGAGCTGCATATAAAATGGTTAGAAATAAATTCCTGCTTCTCTACTTCATCTTCCACCCAACCCCATCATCCTTTCTCGGCCTACCTATCCTATTCTTCCTTCTCCTCTCCGAGCACCATCTATGAAAAAATTGGTGTTTTATCTCTTCGACAACCGTCCGCGTGTGCTCATTTGTTTCCAAAAAAATCTCCAGTTGTTCCTCCAACTTGTCTAGCTCTGTACTCAAACACGGCTTCTCTTTATGAGAACCGACCAACTAACATAATTACCGATTTCACTAATCGAGCCACCGTGCAGCTTAAGTAGTAAACCGCAATCATATTAGCCTGGTAGTTCGCGAAATCTCGAAAGATCTCGAACTTTTACAACATAACACCCGAATCGTAAGTTCAGTAGTTCCCATTCACTTAAGTTACTTTTACAAACTTTATAAACACGCTAATAGTTATAAATATAATATTTTACAACGCAAAATTTTTAAATAAACGCGGAAGTAGATATTCTTGAAATTACACTCACACCTACATTTTTAAATACTTGTGCCCATTTCTGTGGTCGACTCCTTCAAAAAGCATGTAGATGAGATATAAGAGTTGACTTGTCAGTCCAATCCTCCCGTAACGGGATATAAGTCCACCGTGTCACCACCGTGGTAGTCTCCAACCTACAACAAACAACATTGGGAATTGCACCGAGTACGTGGGTACTCGGCTAGACTTACCCGTCTTAAACCGAGAGAAAATAAGGACGCTTTGGGGTGGAATGCATGGCCTTATAGTGGACTAGGTCGACTCATTTGCGAAAAAGCACAAGTTATCATATTAGATATGTATAAGTATGAACCTTTTATTTTATTCTTGCATAGCTTATCATTATAACTTTGTTTATGCTAGGTGAGCACCTATGCTAATAGCAATCACTTGAGTTCTTATTAAACAATCAATAGTGACCAAGTCCATTTGGCATTATCCAACATCATCCATATAACCATCCTCTTGTTCCATAGTAACATTACTACGATGCCGGCTTGCTCAAGTCAAGTACTCAGCATCCCGGGGAGTGATGGCGATTCAAATCGATTCCTACTCATTTGAGGGGTTATTCCCTGCACACAAACCCCACTCACGGCTGGCCAAAGTGAGTGATAGGTCACCGTTGGTCTTGTTCGGGTAAAGTCATGGGACCGCTATGGACAAGTCTACACCGGGAGGTTATCCGGTGCCGGGATGCATCAAGACATACGCCCGCCCCACGAACGACGCCCGGGTAGCTCGAACATTCTTGCCCTTGGTCACTCGGGCTCGACCCCCCCTCCGCCGTTCGGTGTTCTTGCCTACATTTCGGTCACCCGGCCCAAACGAGCTACTAGGCTTCGCGGTCGGAAAGACTTATCCTTCCCGCTAAATGTGGGGCATGCGTTCAACATGACTTGAGGACGTACAACAGTGCGGTCCTTAATTGACACTGACAGGAACTACAAACATACAAGACCCATGTCTTGTTGCCCCACATCCAGCTTAGGTCTCGGTTATCCAACATACATGGTTATATCCATCATGACCATCTTGCCAAATTATCTTTATCACCCTAAGGTGTAGGTGGCGGAAATCACCCACTTCTACCGATCTTAATTAAGCAAGGCTAAGCATTAATATCGGTCCGCACCTAACAGGGTAAGGATAATTTAAGTGGACAAGGAATAGATAATATACAGCAAAGGGTTCAGGCAACTCCTATAACTTAATGCATTAAACATATAAAGGATGCAAGTGATATTTGCAAACATAGGAGAGATGCTCCGGGGCTTGCCTCAGTTAGAAGATCAGGTTGTAGCTCCAGGTGCTCGACTACTCCACGTCGGATTCCTGGTTCTCGATCACTTCGCGTGCGGATCTCCGTTCGCGACTTGTCCTTCTGGATCCTTGACTTCACGACGAATGTTCTACACGTGATCCTGGAATGATGCGTATGCATATGCATGAGTGCGTGTTCATCGATATATGCATGATCATGAATGATCAAGGATGATAGATGTTCATGGGCGAATAACCCATTAATGCTACACTTATCCCTAGCAAACAAGCCGGTAAAGCCAAAGACTTAAACCTAGGCATAATCATCCTAACTCAATCATCAAGACACAATCAATAACAATTAATCATACATATCCTAATCACTACGAGTCATCATCATCAAGTCCTATACATAACCTCACACAATCGAGCTTCACTACCAATTGTAGGTATATAATTGGCAGTCCAGTAATAAAATCATAACTGGAGTTCTATAAATCCTATGAACATGAATGAGGACAATCTGGAAATCTTATCAAATTGCCCATCAATCATCTCAACACACCAAGACATGATTCCTAACTTATCTGATCCTAAATAGACAACACTAGAACTGGTCTTGACCAAACAGCAACTTAACAGCCCTTTTAACCAAGTTGCAAGAGCCATAGCTCTAAACTATTAATCCAATGATCACCAAATTTCACCAGTGGAACCATATACTAATTACAAACCAATCATATCAAGACATGTTCCCCAAAATACCATCCTATCATTAGGTTAGGCATGGCATCACACAAACAACCCCAATTTGACCCACTTATGGGTTGAACAGCAACCCATATCTAACCACATCCTAAAATCCTACAAATATTACAGTAGATAACACATGGCAATGCCAGGGCACCATCCAAGTTTCACCCCAATTGGATGATCCTACTGGCCTACACAAAAATGACATGGCAGCACCAAACCAAGGACCTATAAATACTTTGCACTACCAACTAGATGCTACCATGAATTCAACCATGCACAAAGCTACATTAGGGCATATAAGTAGCCCACAAAAAGTATGAACCTCAGATTCAACCTACACAATTGATTTATGAATTATCTTCGACATAGGCAACAAATGACACTTGAACTACAACTCCCTATTTTTACACAGCAAGCATCCATGATATATTTATCATGGACAGAGCATAGCAATACAATTCTAACACAATAACAACCATATTTTTCAGAGCAACCTATGATTTACTATGCATTTCTAAAGATTAATAGCATTTCAAGAATTAAATCTAAACTCAATACAAAAGTACAGCAAACATGGCATGTCATATTTTCTATGCATACATCATCCAATAAGAAAAATACTGCAAGTTGAATGAGTCAATTTGGACATTCCTAGCTCCGGATATAATTTTGCAAGAATTAAACCTAAATCTGGAAAATCTTTTCCATAATCCGAATAGGACAGAACATTTGCAGAAAGGCCCCTGTACTTTCCCGAAATCAGTTAAGGCCAGATCTGCTATTTCTATGCCTGGCATATATGCAGGAAGCACCCCCACCTTTATCAAATTCTGAGGCGAGATCCTCCTGCGGTTGGCAAGGGAGGCGGCGGAGCTAGCGGTCCCGACCGCTGTGGCCGTCCCCGGCCCTGGCGATGGGCGGCGAGGATCCAGGGCACCCCCGCACCCGAGGGTGGCCTCAGTCTGGCCCGAGGTGGCCCATGGCGGCCTACCCGCGGTGAGCGGCGGCCCGGCCTGCCGTCGTGACGATGGCGGGTGCTCCCGGCGGCGCGGGCGGCGGCGAGCGCGCGCACCGCACGCAGGAGGATGGGGCGAAGCGCGTGGTGGTGCTGGCCGAGGGCGAGGAGTCCCCGTGGCGAAAGTGTGCGGCGGCGTCCCTTTTGGGAAGACGACGGCGGCGGAATCGGCTCGGGCTGCGGGGTGGCGGCGAGGGTAGAGGAGACGGTGGCGGTCACTGTGACGCCCTCGGGAAGGAAAATGGCGGGTGGTTTGGTAGGGAGCCGCGAGCTGCTGCAGCTCCGGGCGCCGGCAATGGCGGCTGCCTCCGCCCACGCGATGGAAGAGGAAAGGGGTGAGGTCGGCAGGAGCTAGGCGACGGCTCTGCGGTGGCGAGGCTCGTGCGCGGCGCAGGATGGAGCGAGGCGTGGTGGTGCGGGCTAGCCAAGCTCGACAGGCGAGCGGCCATGGCGCGGCGACGGCGTCGGTGTGTGGGCGACGGAGAGCGGGAGGGAGAAAGAAGGAGGAGGAGTGGGGAGTGAGTGCCGGGGCTCGTCCCCTTCGCCCAGGCGCGGTCAGGGCGACGCAGAGCTCGCGCTCCACGTGGCGGCGGACGACGCAGGCGCGGGCGCGTGGCCATGGCGGTGGCACACATGCAGACCATCCACGTCGGCATTTTGCCGAACAGGTGGCGGGCAGCGACGGGGCCGTATTTGGGTGTCGATTTGGGCCGCTTATGGGCCGAATCTCGAGATGGGCCAGAAACGAAGTTTTCTCACCGCAGTACGCTCGTCATTTTTGTTAAGACACTTCATCCATTGGAGCTATAGATTAGGAGATAATTAGTTGCCAACATGGCAATGTAACGCGCCTTAATGGCGCTTGACCTAGAGCTTCGGTTTTTTCGAAGCGGATTGCCAAACTTCGATTGGATCGATCCCAACTTTTGGCATCTTTTGTGCCCCAATGAGTTAGCTATATTTTTCCTATTTGGGTCAACTAAAGTTGTTTACGAATTCGGAGAACGCGGCATGCCAATCGACCGACGTCATTAATCGTAGCACCTTCGTCACTCGTTTTGAGCACCTTCTAGGCATTTTCATAAAAAAGTCAAAACATAAAGTTTTCTCGAAATACTCCCTATCTTCGATCTTTATTAAAGGTCCAACTCGAGATAAACAACGTAGCTACTACTTCTAGTTCAAGCCAACAATCACATTTAGACAATAAGTCAGCGGAGTGCGAACAAACATCAAGCAATCATGTCAAGATGATGATTAAATGCTAATGATATGATTATGCTCATGATTTGCGGAGTTAATTAATGATTAACATCCGAATGTTCTGACTCTAAAACAGCTTAAAAGAAATCTCGTCCCGAGATTTGGTGGAAATAGATTAGTTTTTAAAAGCTTGGAAACCTCTCATAGCGATAGCTCATGCTTTACCACTCGACATCATGTTTGTCCAAAAACTTCGCATCACTTGTCGCAACCAAGTGACTCGGTTCCGGGTTACACTATCTCAATGCCTAAGATCCAATTTATCTCCGAGTATAACTCGCCCGAGGTCGTGTTCCTTAGATATGTTACCCTTTCATCAAAAACACTCTTGTTTTGCTCGGGTTATGATGTTGGAGACTTGATAAGGTCAAAATCCGCTCAAGAGGCATACCAAACACAGGTAACCTCGATGGAATCCAAATTATTACACTAATGATCCGGTCCCTTGCAACTTACGTAACATTCGGTCCAAAGGTGGTATCGAAGCTTCATGGGCAAAAGCGATGTCGAATAAATGAGGCAATTTGGGTTCAGCTCTATCTCATCTTTTACCTTATACTCCTCCCCGAGCATCTTCAATCATGGTTTACCCACGTACATGTCTTCCTTTAAGGTAATGCTACCCATTACTATGTCAATCTTAAGTATGAAGATGACAAAGGATAGTATGATAAGCATTCACATAGATCCTAGACATCATCCCATTAGAGTAGTTCATCATGCGGCATGACCAATCAACTACCCAATAGGAAATTGCCGAGGGTACTTGAGAGGAAATCTGCTATTCGCATCATCAAATACATCAAAAGGTGCTTCAAAATCCATAATGTTTACCACTAAGAGGCGAAGCGTAACTTCCGCAAACGGAAACCACATGACTCCCTTCCGAGGTGGCAACATAGGACTTTGTCCGCACCTATTCACTATCTAAGCACTGACCCTTCATAGGAACACCGGTGTTGACATTTCTAACGCCACTCGGTGTTAGGTTGTCATCCCCAACATACGGCGCCAAAAATCCGGTACTAAATAATGCAACCTACTAGAAATAAATATGGGATCATAGCTTACGATAATACCGATGTAGCATTTTAACCGGGAGTAATCCAGGTATCGTTATTTATATTTTTACCAGGAAGGAATGCCGCTGGATAATGAGTGATGAGCAATGCACATGTCAGAATGGAGAGCTTAACCTTGTCCGTATCGATCATCTCATACGGGGTAAGTGTCACATAAAATATAGGAATGAATGATAAATGACATAAGATAAATGAGAGCATTTAGCCACATAAAATAATAGTAATAAGCCATCTCAACTTAGCACTCTAAGCTTATAACACTAGCATGGACTAGGTCGATCTAGGGTATAATCCTATATTATTCTAACTATAAGGTCAAAGCATACAATGATTAGTGCAAGAACATCTAGCAATCATGGCGGGAAAAGGTTACATCTATGCATAGTGATATTACGAGAGAAGACAAGAGACATAGCAATGACTTCAATGTAATAGGTTGTTCTACTAAGACCTACCAACGGGGATGGAATACAAGGACTCAACGGAACCGTCACTTCGCGATCTACCACACGACCCGGCCAATAGGTGTAATCTTGAATAAATACGGTCTAAGCACCACCTACACAATATTTACCACTCACCCATCGATCTAATGAGTAAGCGCTATACGATCCTATGCATAAACATAATTCTAGTCCAACTATGCTAAACATATAATCAAAGTAAACTAAGAACAATATAATTGAGAATATAATCAAATAGAGCAAAATCAAGTATGATATAATAGAATAGAATAAAGTACTACTCATAGTATCACGAACAATGATGAATATTACAAGAATGTAGAGGGAATTACCAAGAACTCCGACAGATCCGGACTCCAAGCTAGGCTTGATTCCCTCTAGATCTATTCCTATGTAGCTATGCTACTAAACTATGGAGCTCTAATTGAGATGGTGGCTCCGCTCTACGATTCGATGAGAGAATGAACTCTTGAATGAATTAGGAATGAGTTTCACCCGAGGCAGGGGCTCGAATATATAGCCCCCCTAGATTAACCACAGCCCTGGATCAAACCGACCCTAAATGGACGATAATTATTCATCCTCCAAGGCGGTGGAGCGCAAGGATCCACGAGACTCCACGATTGGTGGAGGTGGGGGAGCCGGCCGACTCCCCACAGGTGTGACCCACCACAATGCCGTGGGTCCCCGCTTCAGTGTTGCCTTCTCGAGTCTTCTAGATTATACAATTTTACCCGTTCGGTCTTTATCTCTATGTAATCATGACATGTGGGCCTCCTTTGGTTCTCTTTCGATAACCCCCCGAGAAATAGACAATCACCAAAACTCGTGGAATTACGTCGTGTAACCCCTATATCTAACAGTGAACTCATATTAGTCCTTTCTCTTGTCAGTTGTGACGGTATAAAAAATTGATACTTAACGATCGTCAACAAACTCCCCCCCCAGCTTACCTTTTGCTCGTCACGAGCAAAGATACTCCCTGGATGGATCGGGAGTTGCTACAATGCTTTCACTCCTCACAAGTACATGCGTTCAAACAAGAACTCTCCTCCGGATTAGAGTGAACTATCGACTCAAAACTCACTCATATTACCTTTCACCATGGGGCTTGTAACCGTCACTTGGGTCTTGAGTAGTTGAAAGATAGAACGGTCAAGTCAAGCGCCATGTTTCTCGCTCTTTGATCAACTATTATCCCGGAGTTTTTGCAAGGTTTTGAAATAAAACTCGAGTTCCTTGTATGAACCTTTCAAGTCTCATTTGTGGTATTTACGGATCCTCTCCAAGGCATGAATAGTGTATGCCTTTTCTCTCTTCTCTCAAGAATATGTGGTATTTATGGAACTAAGGCATAGTGGAAAGTGCCTTCTCTCTCTCACCCTACTTTCTAATAGGCTTATGTGGAGCTCATAGGTGGGGAGACACTCAAACTCACTTGCATATATTACCTGATTAAGACATGGATCCAATAGGAACTAAAATAATAATAAAGTCATATGTGCATGTGAATGAGGAAATGAATGATAAGGTGATGATGGGATGACGATGATAAGAAAATGATTATGAGGGTACTCAACTAGTGAACATCTACTTCTACACTTGCTCCTTCGAGGATAACATGACTCCTTTATTTGGAAACCTTGAAACTTCTTGAATGGAAGGACTTGGCTACTCTTTCTTTTCTTTTCTTTCTTTTTTTCTTTCTTCTTTTCTTTTTTTTTTTTTTTTTTTTTTTAGAGCAACCAATCCTGAAAACGAAACTTTAGCAGGCAGTGTATAACTTGGAAATGATAATGATATTGGAGCTTTTATGTAGGCAATGAAACTAGCGATGATTATGCGGATGTTCACTCCGAGAATAGGAGTAGAACCTTTTCGGATGATGTGAAATGAATGGCGTATGTATATGTGGATGGATGAATGGATGGATGCGTACTCCCAGTGTAGGAGCGACATAAGTGCGTATCTCGTAAGGGTAGATAGCACAATATGTGGGGAATGCGTACTCGGGATAGGAGTAGCATAAGTGCATATCTCTAGGGTAGAAATAGCACAATATGTGGTGGATATGGATCTATATGTGGGTGGTACTTGAGAGCAGTAGCCGCGGAATGAATGTAACATTTATAACATGGGTGCATGCTTGAGACGAAGTAGCATAGATCAATGGATGGAGAGCACATAGTATTGACTTTATCTCGCGTGACTAATTCCTTATGGGTCCACAAAGATAACCACACTCAATGCCTATAAAGTCTACACTCAAACCTAAAATATGATCTATTTAACGAGATGGGTTTTCCTAATCTAGTAAGCATGAATATATGGTCATGGTAGGAATTTGAACTCTCATCATAAAGGAACTCATCATGCGGGAATTTAATACTTTCAAAGATAAATTCTCGAACTCTAGTATGTCTAGGAACAAGATGAGCAATGACTCAAAACCTTCCCATATCATACCCGTCAACCACCTAGACTTAGATCAAGTGTTCGCTACCCACAAATTTCGGGTTGAAAGCAAATCTCAAATCTAAGCAGTTGTGTCCAAAACTCGGGAGAGTGCAAGGTTGAAAACTAGGTACTTGAAAGGAATTACAGCGAGCAACTTTTCATCATCTCCATGTAGAGTTTATTCTAGGGATCACTTTTAAAGGCAGTTGCAAGAGCTCTCCAAAAGTAGAAAAGATAAATAAGGAAATCTTCCCGGGTTTCTATGGTTATGCAACTTTTTTAGTTGTTTTAATCAAAGCACACTCTAATAAAGCATAAATAGATAAGTTGAAAACACTTAGCTTGGTACACGGGGATGCTCTCCCCCAATTTGGATGTTGACATAGTCTGGCCGATGTTGCCGACATGTGCATCGAAGACGTTCTAGTCCTCAGGAGTGTCGTAGATAGTTCTTGTTGGAGACAAAGCATTCAATTTTTGAGCGCAAGTACTCCGACAGGGAAGGATGTCCTTAGCTCGTTAGCTCTTCATGATCCTTGATGTTACGTGAAGCTCAAATAGACAACAAAGCTTGTGGAACTAATTAGCGTTAGTGATAAAACCTCTAGGCCTTGGTTGTCTAGAACTTTCTTAACTTAGACTTGTTCTAACAGGGATCACAAGAAATATTTTTATCTTTTTTATTATTTAAGGAATGCGGACGGGGAAATAAATATGCTGAGAAATTATTTTGTGCCACAACAGTGAATGATTATTCACATGGGGCTTGGACGATTTTTGGATGCGAATGCACAACATCTTTATTTTCTTTTCTAATGCGAGAGATGGTAAAGATGCAACTAAGATGCAAATAGGAAAACAAATATGCTAAGGTAAAAATGCAATCTTGGAAAGTATTCTTGATAAATACCAAGTTACCTCTTGGCGTAGCGTTCGGTGGTTTTAAGTCCTCCGAATGGGACTTATCATGTTCGCTCATTTTCAAAGGCGCATTAGGGGGCGCCTCGGATGATGTCGCCTCGTGTGTAGGAATTGATTCGATTTTGCTTTTACCTTCCACACCTTCTTCGTTGGAGAGGGTGACCTTGAGAGGAAGCTTCTTGGGGCACTTGTTTCTCTTACGGCCCAGCACCTCTTGGGTTCTTCTACAATGTTCTTCTCTTCGGGTACCGATCTTCATATACGAATACTTCTCCCTCATAGTCGGCCCATCCATCTTTAGTGATGTTCTTCTTGTTACGCGATGGAGTCTGTTGCCTTCTCCTTGTACATGTTCTTCTTGGGCTCTTCGGTGATTATATAATTATTGTTGAAGTAGCGTACCTTCTCGGTGGGAAAGTGGAAATGGATCTCTCTTTTGTCCCGATATAGATGATAGCTCTGGTGGTGTTTAGGAATGGTCTTCCTAGGATGATTGGAGGATCGTAGTCATCTCCCATGTCAATGACTAGGAAGTACGCCCAGGGACATAATGGTCATCTATCGGATGAGGACATCCTTCACTTCTCCTTCGACGACGGAATGTCCGATCTCGCATATCCTGCATTTGTGCATAGGTAGGCTCCAAAGGCATAGTGCCATATAGATACTCATAAGTTACTTTGGCCATAATGTTGATGCCCGATCTGGTGTCACGCATGCTTTATTGAAAGAGCTTGTTGATGGAGCATTGAATGGTTGGGATACGGGTCATCCTTCTTGATCGACGTGGGGACCCGAGTAAGTGGTCATGCTCTCTGTGGACCGCAGGTGACCATCCTCATTTGTCTCCGTCTTCTTGGTCTTCTTATCTTTGTTCTTGCTCTTCTTAGCTTGGATTCTTCTTCTTCTCAACGTTTGTTGATGAGGGTGTCTTTGGGAAGCTGCAAAGACTCGTTCTTGAAGAAGAAGGTTTCTCGCTTACCCTTGATGTTGAAGATGATCTTGGCGGTGTTGGCATACATGATGGCTCCGGCAATGTTCAAGAATGGTCGTCCCAAAATGATAAGGGACCTTTCATCACCGCTTTGTATCCACTACCACGAGTCTGCCGGAACATACGAGTTGCCTACTCGTACACATATATCTTCTAGTACTCCCAAAGGAACAGATGAGTGACCGATCCGCAAGCCGCAAGCACATGGTTGTGTATGCTAAGGGGCATCGAATAGCTTCTCATATATCACTCTTGGCATGATGTTGATGCTTGCACCGAAGTCACGGTGCCTCATTAAAGTTAGTACTTCCAATGGAGATCGGAATGACTGGTCCCCCTGGATCGCCCTTCTTGATTGGCGAGTTGAGTCTATCCATGACCCCTTCGATGGATCACTCCGGCTATCTTCTACATTGAATATATCAACAAGATTTGCAGTTTCGAGCTCTTGGGTTGTCTGCCAATTTACCTTGGCCGCGGAGGGAGCAAGGTTAACAAGGCTGTTGTACTGCGACTCAAGTATTTTGTTGAATTCGGTGACTCTTGATGGCATTGGAAAAGCCATCCATTACATTCCGAGTGTCTCTAGGACCTTGTCATTTGATGTCGGCTTCTTGGGCCAGTTGTCCATCATCTTGCCTTGATTCGCACTAACTCTCTCAAAGGCGGCTGGTTGTAATTATTGTAGGAGGAGTTGTTACCTTGATAGTTGCCCGAATAATTGCCCGAGTAGTTAGGCCTCTGGCTGGCCGATTCCAACCTTGATTCTCGCGAGGACGATAGTAATTGTTGTTGTTGTTGAGGTAGTTCACGTCCTCCTTCCGGCTACGGGCAGTTAGCACTGTGTGCCCGGTCTCTCCCACACTCTTCACATGTCATGCGAGCATCATGTATATGCATGACTTCTTTCTTCTCTCGTGGCTCTCTCATCGAGCCTCTTCATTAGCAGATCCATTTTGGCGACAAAGCATGTCTACCTCCTTCGGTGGTGCATTCCTCCTCCTCTTGCGGGTGCGAGTTCTTTCTTCACTCAACCTTGGTTGGATGCCATCTTCTCCACAAGAGCCGTGGCTTCGAGGAATAGTGAGTGATAAGAATGCACCTCCGCCGGCATCCATCGTCTCACGTGTCTCGTTGTCGAGCCCATGGTAGAATGTGCATGGCGGCCTAATTCTCCATGCCATGATGAGGACACTCGAGGATGTAATCTTGAAAGCGCTCCCAGCTTCCGGGACGGTCTCATCATGATGTTGTCGAAAGCGATATCTTCCCACGAAGAGCATTTGTCTTGCCCATGGGGAAGAACTTCGCCAAGAAATTGGTGGAACATAGTGCCCACGTAGGATTCTTCTCTTTATTGGCGTAGAACCAGCGCCTTCGCTCTCCCCAAGAGTGAGAATGGGAAGAGAGCGAAGTAGTATAGTATCTCTCGGGGACATACGAAAGTCCCTAGTTTGGTTTTGGCTAATTGATGAAACCTAGGACTAACCTTGTTTATCTAAAGTGGTTGATTTAGAGAAAGGTTGTCCACATGATGAGCATATTGAATATGAAGCATGACACGTGTCATGTGATCAAAGATGAAGATCAAGACGGTGCTTGGCTCCATGGACGGTGTTGAAGGTGAAGGGCTAGTTGAGGCTTGGGAGTGAAGGACCATGCGATGGTGAAGCTCGGGCAAGACTAGGGCGCCGATGGACCGATGCACGGTGAAGGGCAAGTGAAGTCGAGGTCGATGGATCGAGACGGTCACATGATGGTGTGAAGTGTTCATATCATTTGGAGGAACAAAATGGGCTCAAGGCAAAGGTATAACCGATAGGGCCATTTTTGTTTTGCACTCAAGACACACCATAGAGGGTGTGAGTGGTTTAGGTTCGATAGCCGCACTATTAAGAGGGAAGTCTTATCGGCTATTCGACGCATGGGTGCCACTAGGTGAATTCATGAAGTGCATTGCATGTAGGACCTAGTGAGCTAACCTAACCTTTGGGAAATGGTTGTGAAAAGCTAACACACAAGCACATGGAGATGTACACTTGGTGGTGTTGGCACATTTACAAAGGTGATTGCTCCTTGGCCATTTCTCATCCCTTGTGCATTCTTTGAGCTAAGAGACTCTCTCCCACTCATCTCCCTTGCTTGGTTGTTCATCCTAAGAGAGATTGAGTGAATCACCTAGTGCATTGCATTGCTTGAGGGCATCTAGTGGCACTTGTGGGTGGTTTCGCCGGTGGATTTCTTGTTACTCTTGGAGAGTACCGCTCCTAGCCAGCTTGGAGATTGTTGGAGGCGTTGGCAAGAGAAGGTGATTGTTCTTGGCCACCTCCGGTTGATTGTGAGAGGTTTGAGCTCACCTCGTGGGGATCACGAAGAGCATCCTAGTGGTTGCGCGTGTCATTGAGTACCTCGCTTGAGAGTGGTGTCTTGCGGTGCCTTGCGGGGCGAGCCTTGAGGGCTAGTGACTTGAGGTCACACCGAAGAACCATCTAGGTGTTGGTCGACACAACCGGTGACTAGCTTGGCGGTGCCTAAGTGAACACCGGGTGAACAAAACAATTGTGTTCATCTTTGTTCCCGGTGATTGGTCTCCGATTGTGTGTTGCCGATTGATTGATTGTTCATCTCTTGGTGATTGACAACCTCGACTCTGACGTTGGTATAACAAGCTCCTACCCTCTCTTGCATTACTTTGTTTACATTCTTGCATAGTAGAATTGCTTGCGTGGTTGGTGGGAACCACATCTTGTGTAGACTAAATCCCGTGGGTAGAATTGCTTGTGTGGTCGGTCGGGAACCACTCCTTGTGTAGATTAAATCCGTGGGTAGAACTCTTGATCACTAGCGGTAGCTATTGCTGTGCTAGTAATCACCTACTATAATTGTTTGGATAGGAGGCTTGCAACATCTAGTAGGCTAAGCAAAACTTGCTTTCCGCCGTTTGTGTATCTAACGAAGTTTGCTTAGTGAGTTTGTAGAATTTTTTATAGGCTATTCACCCCCCTCTAGCCATCTAGGACCTTACAAGTGGTATGGAGCCGAGGTCACCGTTTAGTGCAAGCTTAACATCCTACGGTGTTAAAGATTGCTCAAATTGTGTTCAACCATGTTGGGGGCAAACCGCCTATGTTTTGATGGAGTTAGTTCTTTTGATCATTGGAAGAGAAAGATGATCATGTATCTTGTGGTTCAATACAAGAGAGAGTCTTGCAAGTCACATTGCACGACTATGCTATTCTTGATAATGATCATCTCACCGATGAAGATAAAGCCAACATCACATGCATAGAATGGCTCTCAACACCCTATATAATGGCATTGATACAAAGGTGTTTGAGGGGATCAAGGATTTGGAACTTGCTAGTGAAGTATGGACAAGGTTGGGTGAGACATATGAGGGCACCAAGGTTGTGAAGAGTGCCAAGCTATATGGGCTCAAGAGTGAGTTCGAGAACTTCAAGAAGAAGGAGGATGAAACAATCATTGAAATGTTTCATCGCTTGCAAGTGATTGTGAATGATCTCAAGAGTTTGGGACATAAGACAAAAGATGAAGATTTTGTCACAAGTTCTTTGATATGCTTGCCGAAGAGCTTCAAGATGTTGAAGCTAATGCTACAAAGAGATGGGCTTGAAAATAAGAAGCCAAATGATTTGCTTGGTGAAGTCTTGACATATGACAAATTTGATCAAGATGATGAGAAGGTGGAAGAGGAGAAGAAGAAGAAGACCGTGGCATTCCAAGCCACATCCTCCAAGGGCAAAGCACCAATCTTTGAAGAAGAAGAAACCAATGAGGAAGATGGTGACTTTGAGATTGATGATGAGGCACTTGCTCTTATGGTGAAGAAGATGGGACATGTTCATCAAGAGAAGAGCTTCAAGAGAAACAACTTCAAGAAGCAAGAGCAACCAAGAAAGTGCTTCAATTGTGATAGCACCGAGCACTACAAGCCCGAATGCCCATATGAGAAGAAGAAGAACCACAACAAGGGCAAGTTTGAGAAGAAGAAGTACGAGGCCAAGATGACACTCAAGAAGGGCAAAGCAATGGTGCATTTGTGGTCACTTGGGAGAGTGACAATGATGATGAAGATGAAGATTCAAGCAACAAGGCTATGGCTTCCATCGCTATCAACAAGAAGTCTTCATTATTCTCCACATCACCATCATGCTTCTCATGGCCAAGGAAACAAAGGTACACAATATGATGATAGTGATGATGATAGCGAGATGGAATATGCTCACGATGTTGATAATGTTGATGATGATGATGAACCGACTAAGGATCAATTATATGACTTGATGCAAGAAACTAGAGATATAGCTATTGCCAAGGAAAAGGAGTGCAAGAAGCTTTCAATGAAAGTAGAAATACTTGAGAAAGCCCTAGGTGAGCTTATGACCACTCATAGTCTAGTGGTAGACCATGAAGCTTGGTGACGCTCATTCTAAGCTTAAAGAAGCTCACTCACTCTACTTGAGCAACAAGCAAAAGAAAGTGGTGATTGCATCATGTGATATAGGTCTTACTTGTGACATCATTGATGAGTCATTTTATCAACCTATCATCATGACAAATGCTAACCCTTCTTGTAGCACATCATCCACCACCACCACCGACTCTATCTCCACTACTAGTGATGGCTTCACTTGTGATGCTACATAATGGTAGAGAGAATGAGACCCTCAAGAAGGAGGTGGATGAGCTCATCATGCCTTAGGCAAAGCCTATGGTGGTGAGGCCAGCTTGCTAAAGTGCTTGGGTAGCCAAAGGTTCTCTCTTAACAAAGGGATTGGGCTATAACCCCAAGAAGGGCAAGTCTGTCCTTTGCAACTCCAAAGCCCTAGCTTTGTGAAGAGCAATGGCTCGGTTTTGTTATAGATGCAAGCAAGTTGGGCACCTAGAGCAAAATTGCAACAAGAAGCAACAAAACAAGAAACTTGACAATGCTATACCTTTTGATTCTTGTTATGTGCTTACCAAGGGTGAAAGGTGTACAAGCTAAGTTTGTTGGTACACCCATTGTTGGCCCAAAGAAGAAGGCAATTTGGGTACCAAAGAGCATAGTCACTAACCTACAAGGACCCAAGCAAAATGGGTACCTAAGCTTCATTGATTTGCTTGTAGGTGAATTATAAAGCCGGAGGGAAGGCATTGGATTATTGATAGTGGGTGTTCTCAAACATGACCTATGCACATCAAGAATGTTTGATTCAATTGAGAAAGAATGATAGTGGCATTGAGTCAATCACTTTTGGCAATAACAAGAAAGGCAAGGTTGTTGGCTTGGGCAAGATTGCTATATCAAATGACATGAGTGTCTCCAATGTGTTACTAGTTGAAAGCTTGGATTTCAATCTTCTTTCCGTGGCACAAATTTGTGATCGAGGCTACAAGTGCATCTTTGGGGCAAATGATGTTGAGGTAGTTTCTCTTGATGGCTCCAACTTGGTGTTCAAAGGCTCTAGATATGAGAATCTCTATCTTGTTGATTTCAACACTAGTGAAGCTTCTTTGACAACATGTTTGATATCAAAATCAAGTTTGGGTTGGCTTTGGCATAGAAGGCTTGGGACATGTTGGCATGAAACAATTGAAGAAGCTCACACAACACAATCTTGTTGAAGGCTTGAAAGATGTTATATTTGAGAAGGACAAGTTGTGTAGTGCATGTCAAGCCGGAAGCAAGTTGGAAACTCACATCCAAAGAAGAGTATAATGAGCACATGCAAGGCATTTGAGTTGTTGCATGGATCTATTTGGCCCAACAACATACACAAGCATTGGTGGCAACAAGTATGGGTTTGTCATAGTGGACGATCACAAGATTCACATGGGTATTTCTTTCTAGTGACAAGAGTGAAGTGTATGACACCTTCAAGACCTTTCAGAGTTCACAATGAGTTTGACATGAGAATTAAGAAAGTGAGAAGTGACAATGGAGTGAGTTCAAGAATACAAGAATGGAAGAATTGTGTGATCACTATGGCATTGGTCATCATTCTCAA